>VURO01049287.1:22344-63760 GCA_015108175.1 Pelvicachromis taeniatus | reverse complement strand
CCAAAACATTATAAAAAAAAAAAAAAAAAAAAAAAAAGTGTATTCACAAAGCATCGAATTTCCACCCATGCCCATGTCCACGACATATATAACTTTAACTAAGAAAATGATTATGAATATTTAAACTTACATAGCTCCATTAAGTCTACCAAAGTTATTGTGAAAAATAAAAACAACAAGTGCCATTAAAAACATACCCATGCTCGTGTTCAACCACATGAGCCCTCTCAGGTTAATTATCAATTTGCAGCAAAAACATCGTCATTACAATACAAGTTCCCTAATCTATCAATGGTACACTGACAGGAGACAACCATCGCTTAATATCAGGCTATGAATGTGTCAACCTGTGAACTGTACTTGTTTTGTGTGGTACGCCGACTCTAATGAAGCTTTTCATAGGCTGGGAGCGTGTGAATGTGGTCACTCAAAGTCGCACGAGCGGAACCCAGAGGTGCTCAATGAAACAAAAGCTGACGTTAGCGTTTACATAAAGCTGCCAAGCTAACTACTACTTGGTAAGGTTAGCCGGATTAGCTAGCTTTTGCCGGTTACCACAAAAACATAAGTAAACCGCAACCAAACAGGCCTGCTGTTTACATTCTCATACAGACAGCGAATATTAATAGCATTAAACTAAACTTGTGACCACTGGTGACACCTCAAACGACGCAAAAAAGTGGTATTTCTGTACCTTTTTAAGGAGACGTGAAATCCTCTGTGGGACGCGAGCTCCGACTCTTCCTCTGTAACTGAGTCTGCGCAGAAGAGGGGGCATAGTGGGCTGTGTTAATTTTTTTTAATCTTTACAGCGATTTGATTGGTCGGTTTACATGTGACATAAGTCCTAAATGTTTTCATCACCAGAAACTACTACCGCGCCAAACCCTCGTCATACGTAGGGAAAATGACAATAAGAGCGCTGAAACAAATGGAGGATAGTTATATATAAATACATTACGATATGTAGGAGAGAATTCCCCCCCCGTCTACATAATAATTTTAAAATATGGAAGAACTTTTAGACTGTGAAACATTTCTGAATCGTTAATATGAAATGGGAACATTTTGCTCCTTGATGTACCTTCGTTTTTCTATTTTCAGTCCCACATTTTATATTTAAATGTCTGCTTAACTTGATTGAATGATTATCTCCTGATATAATTTTGTTCCCATTAATAGCTTATTACACAGCTTGTGTTTTTCTTTGTACAATTCATGCCAGGGCATCGCATTTCAGACAGACAGACATGGCTGACAAAGGCCATGTGCAGAGCAGGGATAATGGACATATTGGACAAAGGATGTTCAAGGAGAAAATTGGAAAAGACCAGAGGGTTGATGTGACAGAGAAGAAAGCAAGGGACAGGGTGAGATGGAGACAGATGAGCCGCTGCAGTGACCCCTTAAAGGGAGCAGCCAAAGAAGAAGAATAGGATCACAAAAGATGTTCATTTCGCAGTGGTTCAGCATGTTTTCCATAATAAAGTAGCAACATTCGAGTTTAAATGCACTCAGCTGGGCTTATGATGGCTGTATGATGTTAAGTATTGATGCTGATGATGTTAAGTCCTAATATGGTGTAATAGTTCTCAGATAATCCTGGTGGAATAAAAGAAAGATGCAAATGTTCCCGCTTAAATATGGGAGTTGGAGTGTAAAGTCAAAATACTTAGGTAAACTACAAGGACCTTATAAGAGGTATAATAATTCAACAGGTTATTTAGTTAATTTACATTACCTGGGGTTGCGCAACAATTCTAGTTTAGCATATTAAGTATTACACCACAGATTTAGCCTCACAAATCTGCTACAAAAGAGTGAACAGACAACCATGATTTTGTGGAGATGCACTGTCATCATGCCCCTGCTGCAACATTTTGACCTTTTGAAGTACTCGAACCAAACACTGTAGCACAAGAAAACCCATTTGCTCTTCTGTATTGTATTTATGTATGGAAAAGAGATCACTTTAACCTGCTCCAAAAAAATCACCTATCATTTTAATTGCTGTTTTGACAATGCATTTGTTTGCAGTGTGAAGATGATTTTGGCTAATTTGCAGCAAGGCTTTACCGTCTGCATGTAATGATAGACGTTACTTAAGTACCATTACAAAAAATTGCACACTGTGTAAATTGTAAATAGAAAACACAAAATAATTACTTGCTAATTATTAACATTTTGAATGAATCTGGAAACACAAAGACAACATTGCACATGCTGAAACCTTACATTTTCTTGCTTTTTGAAAAAGATTTTTTCAATTTAATGGCACCAACACATTTCCAGAAGGTTGGGACAGATCACGTGTAGCATTGTGCTGCATCGCATCTTCTTTTAACAACACTGTAACCCTTTCAGAACTGAAAGGATCAATTACTCTTATTTTGAAAAGAAAGCAAAAGCGAATTGTTTTTCCATTCTTACTTGATACACAGTACTGTTCAGCTTCTGAGCAGCGCCTCTGTGACATATTTTTTAAATCATAGGTGTTTGATTTGACACAACACCAATAAAAAAAAATGCTAGATTCAATATATCTGGGTGCAAACTCTGAAGGCTACATATACAGGAATATGAAAAAGAAAGTGTCTACAATACTTTATCTAGTCTTGTGAAAAACTAAGTACACGTTTACTTAATTCCAAAGGAAGTAAGTGTGTAAGTAGCAGCTAGGTGCCGATAATCAAAGCCTCTTGATTAATTGATTATCAACAAGTATGACCACTTCCATCAAAGCAGAAGTTTGGGCAGTTTGATGACAACAATTTCATTCATATTTATCAGTTTCTCCCCATTGGTCACTTTAGATTGAGAGAAGAGTCTCTTCCTGTTTAATGAGGGTTCTTCCTCCTTAATATCGCCACCTTTCCACTGCTCAATGGGGATCATCTAATTCTAGGTTGTTGGAGACCGGCTCTTATTCCCTTCTCAGACAGAAATGGTGATGGGTAAACAGAGTTCATTTGGCAGTAAAATACAGTATGGTACCGTATTTACGGCCACAAAATGTAGGCAACAACAGCGGATGAACATTTCAGGATTTAACAAAATTATCAGTGGAGACGAAAGGGCAAAATGACCAGCGCTTAAAGAAAACCGGCTACTATTGGAGACTGGCGTCTATTTGTTGTGACATGTTCTCAAACCTGGCGTTTATTAGAAACAGGCGTCAATAAGAGACAGGACACTACTAGCAGATATACGGTATGAGTTAAATTATTTAAGATGGTCTTTTATTTACAGGCTATCAGCAAAGATGACTACTGTGAAAAAAACATTCTCTTTGTTCTGTTGTCACTCAAGTACTTTTCAATTGTGCGATTAAGTTTATAATACTTTTCCTTTATGACACATCAGTTTTGTTCATGCTTTCTGAAACTATATATCACATATTTGATTTAGACACCATGTTCTGAGTAACCCTCATCACTCAGGCCACTCACATACTGACTCTATTCAGACCAAGGCTTTTCTTTGCACTACCTCCAAGCACTTTACTCTCCATTGTGTGCTTTTCTATTGTTTTGTATATATTCCTCTAGACTGTATACGTCTCTTCTGTTTGTCTGTTTGTTATTTATTCCTGATGTCTTTAGCATTTATATATATTCTTTTACCCCGGTACAGTTGGCGTGGAGCACCCATAACTTTGTTGTAGATGTGCAATGACAATAAAGGGCTATTGTATTCTATTCTATTCTATTCTATTCTTGTTTTTCCCACTAGAAGGTCAGATCAAAGTCTTTCAAGTTGTGTTATCTTGTATTTTGCGAAGAGACACTTCATCAAACTTTTCTTCTATTAATTAAAAATCGGTATTTGGCCAACCCTTAGGCACAGGTCTATCTATTAAAAATAGTATGACTCAGAACAATAATATTTTCAATTTCAGTGTTCCTGTTGGACCTTCACAACAAGCACCAGCTTGTACTATAACAAAAATGAATTATTTCTGAAAAGTTTTTATAATTTATAAATAGCAGAATAAGGTAACAGAAAGGCCGATGATAAGTACAGAATGTAAGGCAGGGTCAGTCCAACTCAAATCTATGTGGGCCTCATACCTGACCATCACCAATTTACCTAAAACATTTCATGCTTTCAAAAAATGGTCGTATATGAATTTACTCACAATATCAAAGCTAGGTGTATTTATCCTGAGGGGGGAAATGGCTATTAGATTGTTAATACTAATGTTATGTTTTGTCATATAAAGAGATTTATGGAACTGCAAACTTCCTGGTTTTCATTGAGAGCCAGAGTTGTACTGTAGCAGGCTTTCATTGCATTCAGACAAACAGCCTGTCTGGAGAGCAAACAAATGATTGCATTTGCCAAAATGAAACCCCATAGCTATTATCAGATGAAAGTTTAGCCTTTTATTAGCTTTTTAAAAATTGTTGCGCATTAATAAACAACAACACATGATGCAGGAAGTCTTGTGCTGGATGTCCCTTATCTGGATTTCCTGGATTCACTGAAAGCCCTGAAATATCTTTCAGCAGATGACTAGTCAACAGACTTAAAAAAAAAAATCAGATATTAAGTTTGATATTTGTTTTGAACTTGTTTGTGTATTTCTCTGTTGCTAAAAAAAAATAAATGAAAAATACTGCTGTCAAATCTTCAACTAGAAAGTTTCTTAAAATGAAACAAAGAAGTGCCTCTAAATTGTAATTAAATAGTGTGCAGTACTTAAGCTAATGCATTTAAGCCACTTCCAGGAAAGGCTTTAAAAGAAATGTTATAGCTTCAGTATAGAGCCACGCAGGTGCAGTGTGGATGGCCAGGGAAAAAAATATGGAGTGAACCTGAAACAGAATGATATACAGGTATTTTGAAAATGTGCAAGTGCGGGGCACTGTAAATAGAATTTTATCCATAAAAATATTAAATCTTCCCTTATTTTAAAACATTACATTGTGCTTTATATTGATGCATTTTTGTTCAGTGCAGAGTCACCTGCTTTATCGTCACTTGCCATGTGTTTGCTCTAAAAGCAGTGGAAAAATAAGGCACTTTGATGTGCTTTCATGTGAGGTTTATGATGAGAAGGGTTGTATTCTCACCCAATCTCATCAGCGGTGCCTTTCATCTAACATAAACTGTGTCTCCCCTAACTCCAGCCGAGCATGTCTTTTAAAAAAGAACTAAATCACTTGTAGAACCTGCACTTAAAAGGTTATATTCTCACATCAAACGCTGAATAAAGAGTGAATGTCACTCAAAAACAAACAAAAAACACAACTGCTTAAACTGACTCCATCTTTGTATCATATAATTCAATTTGGAGGTGACAAACTGTGTTCTGAATAGGAGGTTCCAAGATAAGCCATAAAGCGCTGCACAGAAAAGTGAACTTTCTGTGGCTATGACTTCCATTAAATTATTATTCCAGCAAGCTGAAAACATTTTAATATTTTGTGTTTAAAGCAGTTTTGTATGCATGTGCTTTTTGCTGGCAGTGTAAAACTATGCAGGTACATGCAAAGTGCTCCATTACCTCCATTAGTCTCACAGTGGGATGTGCAGCCATCAGAAATATCCCTGTTCCAACAGCACGTCTTTGTGTACTGATATCTCTCAGTGCCCTTAAAAATGGTCAGCGGGAATGCACCTTTCAATTTAAAAAGAAATTGCCAAAACACATTAGCAGGATTTGAGAGTGTACATACTGTAAGCGTGATATTGTTGCTAGTAAGAAGCAAGTCTTTCTTCTTAATGTTTGGCGCTGGGCTTCTAATGCTGGTAAACCAGTCAGAATGTATGTAATGCTCATTACTGCTGATGTGTTGTACTGTAGATATTTCAAAAACTGATTTAAAATTCAATTTTTTTTAGAGAGTTATGAGAAAATGTGCGCCCCTCAAAGTGTGTTCAAATGTGTTCATAAGGAAATTTAAACTATTAACAGCTCGTAAATGCTGTGAGGTCTATGCATGACACATCTGTGTGGTTTCTGCCCGTTTCCAGCTTCACATGCTTACAGTCTCACACAGGTTGTCGTCATGGAGATGCTGAAAACCACCAAACTCTTTCAACCACATTTCACGCTCTTTAAAGGTTTCAGCTTTTCTGATGAATTTGAAGTGCTGACAACATACTGTGGATTGTTGCTTTCTAGATAAATACACTTGCTTTCATTATTTTTGTCCACAGGTGAACAGTTGCCGTGGCACTTAAGTTTATATTCCAGTTCATGTGCCGAGACCAGATTTTTCTCATCACAGTCTCATGGTCGCTGAATAAAAAAAGAAATAGCATTCACTGTCTAGACTTTTAGCGAACATCTTTAGATGAAAGGTTTATTTCTTCTCTAAAGTGGTGCATTTTAGCATGAGTCAGCAGAGACTGACTGTCTTTTGAAGGCAGCCTTAAGAAGGACTGAATAAGGCTGATTTTTGATTTTGATCGAGCTCCAAAGGTTGGTGATTATACTGATTCTTTGATAAAAAAAAAAAAAGAGGGTCAAAAACAAACAACAAAAGAAGTTTCCCTTTTTAATTCTGAATACTACGTGTGTGTTTTCCCTTTCTTTCCCTGCATTTAAAAAACAAAACCAAGAAGAACTGAAGAATGTAAATGTTTAAATGTATACATTTGTATTTAAGTCTTCTTAGGTACAAAATCAATATAATTTAACCCTTCTGGGTTTGAATTAGGGCTGGGCAAAACGATTATTTTCCGAATCGATGAATCTAGTGATTAATTTTTCGATGCATCGATTAATCTAATGATATATGTTACTGCTAAGCAGCTTAAATTAGTTGCATTTACGGAGGTTGGGTGTTTATCTCTGAGTGTATGTCTACGTGGGGGGTGTCTGGATGAATTAAAGGGTAAAAACCAGCGTTAGTAAAAAAGAATGATAGGCCATTTCCACCTTACAAAGCCGGCAAAGACTGAATCACTTTAACCTTTTCGGTTAAAATATCCCCATACTGTAGAACTGCGTGTTCGGGGGGCGTGGTTTAAGTTGACATGTTACCGCTACTCGCTGCCGCCATGTGTTTTTTTGAAAGTGACGACGCATCGACGCAAATTTTTTACGTCGACGTATTTTACGCGTCGACGTAATCGATTACGTTGACGCGTTGTCCCAGCCCTAGTTTGAATGCTTTTAAAGTTATAAGATTCAGTTGCATGAATTAGGGAACATAGAGGAAAACGCTTCTGGCAACTAGCACAGATTTGCATGAAACAAAAAGTGCTAGAAGCATTAAGGCACTTTCGAAAACACCAGCTGAACATGGAAACACATTTTTACTGAGAAAGAGAACTAAGAGAAAAACACACACACACACACACACTAGCCACTTACCCTAACCATCAAAAATGAATGGCTAACCCTGACCCTTACCCTAACCATAACCTAAGTGTATTGTGTGTATTGGATTTGGTCCCCATGAGGGCTGTTGGTCCCCACAAGTATAGTAAACTTCCAATTTTTGGTCCCCACAAAGATTTTTGTAGACTCTTACAAAGCTTTTTGTAAAAGTGCAATAAACTGCTTTGCAATGAACTTTCCTCCAGATGTTCTACACACACACACACACACACACACACACACACACACACACACACACACTCACACACACACACACACACACACACACACAAAACCTTTAACCTTTGTTCAGAGTTTTTATTCTAATGATAAGCTGCAGTGCAGGCTTTGAATCCTTTGGTTTAAACAGTGTAAACTTTAAAAAAAAACATATCGGTTATAGGTAAGATCTGCTTGAGAGTAAAGAGTTTTGTTTGGTAATGCCATTGTTATCAACACTTTGCATGTTTACTTGACCTTATCAAAGAAAGTAATTGTCAATGTTTCATGAAAAATGAAGAGCAAATTATTAGTCACTTACTTCAGCGTGATTTTCAAGCTGCAATGCACAGCAATGCATGAAGGTGAAATGGGGTTACATTGTCTATTCTGCCAGATCCACTTGTGACCACTTTCACATTAGTTTTCATTAGCAACCTGCCAGGTTTTTTTTACCTTGCTTGCCTGATTGGAGAACTTGAACTTTCTTGATATGGTTGAGGCCATTTCTATTTTACTTGATCTGTCTGCTTCATTTTTTATCAACAGCGCAGTTTTTTCACACTCCTTGCACTTCTTTTGCTGCTAATTTGCACGTGCATCTACAGTTCTTACAAGAATATAACAAGTTAAAAATCCCCTTATGGTGACCCTGATAAGTAAAAGCAGAAGAGAATGAAGGGATGGATATTAGATAAATTTTGTTTTAATCTGAAGAATGCAATAATTTGCATCCTAAAAATAATAACATTTATTACTGATTATCAGATGATGAAGATAAAACTATAACTTGTCTAAATTGGTTTCACAGAAAAGCCATGTGTGCATAAAAATGCCAAAGTGCAATGTTATGTGCAGGCAGAAAAGACTGACTCTTTCCCTTTTCAGGCAAATTATTAGTCTGCAAGGCCATACCAAAGTCATTGCAGAGTTGCTAAATAGACCCAGCTGCAGACAATAAGGGATTAAAAAAGAAAGAAAGATTTTTATTTGATAAAACCATGGACATTTGGCTGCCTCCATGTTGTTATGGATATAAGCATGGAATATTACTTGTACTAATTGGCCTACAGTAAACAGATACAAACCCGATTCCAAAAAAGTTAAGACACGGGTGTCATTTGCTGCGTAAAATGCAAATAACAACAAAATGCAATGATCTCATAAACCAAGAACACGGCTCAAAAAAAGTTAGGATAGGACCGTGTTTACCACTGTACAGCAAAGTCCATCCAATCCTGGGTCATCTTTGCAGTAATTTTCATTTACATTCCATTTCTCGCCCGCAAGACAGATGGGATAGGCTCCAGCGCCCCCCGCGACCCTGAAAAGGATAAGCGGCTGCAAATGGATGGATGGATGGTTATCTTTAATGTAAGCTTTATTAAGTACAATAACTGGGGTTGTACTTTTTAGACTTGTTGATGATATTGTGCCTGTTTGTCAGTTCTAATCTATTACCCATTTTTATGTACTTGAAGTCATATTGATGTTATTGCCCCTTTTTTGGCCACAGCATACATCTTGAACAATCAGACATTACTCAGGATATAATACACTGACATTTGTAGGGCAGCAAAAACAAACTAATGCCAACTGTCAATATGGTTGATGGAGGAAAGTACGGACAATCAACATGCATCTTCGTTAATCTGGGCCTGTAGTTGTTAATAAGGGGGCTCTTCTTGTTTGCAAGGGGCAGTGTGTTGAATTTGCCCCCCCCCTGTTTGCTTTGCAGAAACAACTGAGAAAAACTCCTCATGAACATCAAGTGAATGAAAGAGAGGCTGAGAGAAGAGTACTGTGTCTGGTTTTACAGTCACAAAAGAACCAGGCGACATAAACGATCAGTATGAGCAAGAGGCTTGATATGTGTGTTTTTGTCTGATAAATAAATAAAAAAAACTGTAAAAAAGAAAAAAAAAAACTTTAACAAGGTGTTCAACCTCAATATACTGAGGAAAAAGGAATTGCAAAGATATTGTATTAGCAAAGAAAAGCGCTGAGAAAAGTGATTCAGTAAAGGTGGGAAAAGACTTTTAGGGCAGACTTGCAGACAGTGTTTTATGAAGAGGAAATTGTCAGACCTTTCACAGAACTGAAAGTGCAATGAAAAACAAACAGTGAGTTCAAAGATTATACTGCTCAGGGTTGTTTTTTTAAATGTTTTATTTTATAGCAGTGCACTTGAAGTGCATTTTGGAACAACATTTTCCAGCTCTGATGAGCCTTAAAGGACACACCCAGACTGATACAAACAGCAACAATGTACATGTTAGGATAAAGAATGAAGCTGATGTATCCATCAGCAATATTTTAAGTTCCCACATTTAATATACCTTAACCTTCCATCGCAGCATGTCAGGTAATAGCTGTACAGACCATCCATTCTCAGCCGCTTATCCTTTTCAGGGTCGCGGGGGGCGCTGGAGCCTATCCCAGCTGTCTTGGGGCGAGAGGCGGGGTACACCCTGGACAGGTCGCCAGTCTGTCGCAGGGCTAACACATATAGACAGACAACACAGTCACTCTCGCATTCATACCTATGGGCAATTTAGAGTTTTCAATTAACCCATCCCCACAAATTGCATGTTTTTGGACTGTGGGAGTACCCGGGGATAACCCACGCAAACATGGGGAGAACATGCAAACTCCACAAAGAAAGACCCCGGCCTGATGGTGGAATTGAACTCAGGACCTTCTTGCTGGTCCTGAGCAAGAAGCAGTGTCTGCTGCACAGACACTGCTGATAAATTGAATAGTTTTTTCCTTTTTTATTTTGTTTTCATACAAATCACAGGCCGAAGCGAGTACCGAAATTTTCAGGCGGAATGGACAGAGGAATTCGCTTCGGTGGCGAGAGCAGGTTCTGCAGCGTGTTTAAAATGCAATGAGAAAGTTTAATCGATGAAACGGTCAAATATAAAGCGGCACTTCGACACACGCCATGCTACATTTGCAGCAAAATATCCAGCGGGGGACAGCAGGAAGAAAGCCTGCCAAGAACTACTGTGCAGAGAGCAAGCTAGTCAGCAGCAACTCCGTCTCTGGGCCCGACAAGGTGACTTCAATTCCGCTAGCTTTTTGCTGGTTCTTTAGCATAGTGAGGAACGGAAAGCCATTCATGAATGTCAAAACATTCATGCTTGATGTGGCCAACTTTTTAGCGACTTTTCGGATAAAGACAAGATCATCAAACGAATAAAGGACAAGCCTCTGTCAGCAAGAACTGTTCACGACCGCAGGTCGGAGGAAACACAAGTGAAGGAAATAAATACAGCGCCATTCTTTTCCCTTGCTTTGGGTGAGTCAACAGACGTAAGCCATTTATCCCAATGTTGTACTAAAAAAATGTAGTTGTATTCAGTGTTTAAAAAAAAATATATGGCTCTCAGGGAAATACATTTTAAAATATTTGGCTTTCATGGCTCTCTCAGCCAAAAAGGTTCCCGACCCCTGTCCTAGCCTCTGTGACTGAAACATATTTATGTCAAGGTGTGCGCTGTGGCAGGCAGGATGTAGGACCCAAACGCAGGACTCGTACATGGAATGAAACTCAAAGCGGCAGCTTTTGTTGCTGGGAAGACTTTTCCATAAAAATAAGTTTCCCAAAAACCAAACCAAAACCTCGAACATGAAAACGAGAAACTAAACTGGAAACTAGTAAATGTAAAGACTGCCAACTAGAATTTGATCAGGACCATGACGGGAGAAACACAGCACAGCGAGGTTACGACATGACAATGGGGAAACGCACAGGCAAGCGGCAATGAGAGGATGGGGAACAGGTGGGAACACAGGTGGGACAAATCAAACATAACGAGACTAAGGAAGCAAAGCAGACAATATTGATAAAGGACACAGACTGTCAAAGTAAAACAGGAAACATAACACAGAGGCGCGGACATGACACTGAGACATAGAAACATGACAGACTCTGGAACAGCAGGAACATGAAGCATAGAGACAAAAGTAACAAGACGAGGGACAAAGGGAAGACACGCAGAACAGAATCAGACCTTCACCAAGAACACAGAGGAGGCACAGAAACGGAACAGAAACCTGAAAACCAGGAACTATAAATATGATACAAACAGAAATCCATCATTCAAAGAGTATAGCTTAAACCAAAAACACTGTGCCGTGACAATTGAATAATATTCAATTATTTTTAAAAGACAGTCACAGATTCTACTCCTCATATAACTGTTAAACAGCAAAACTGTTCAAATGAACAACTCACCCTTCAATCGCTCAATGTATTTTGGGAAGCCAGCTCTTAAAGTCAAATTGCGGACTGGAGTAAAACATGCACCTCCATTCTCTACTGGTACAAAAGAGCAAATCCAAATTTCCACTGTGAAAGCCCACAGTGTTTCAGTGCATTTCCACTGGGATATTTCATAAAACATGTTATTGTGTTGGTATTGTGGCATATGAAAAAAAACAAAAAACCTTCCAATTTCATAATTTTGCAGGTGGTTTGTTTGACCGAAGGTCATTTGGTACGAAGCAGCCCAAAGTGTGCCAAAAAATATCCCCCACACCCTTACACCACCAACACCAGACTGAACTGTTGATACAAAGCAGGTGGATTTATGCTTCCATGTTCTTTATGAACCTTAATGTGACATCAGAACAGTTCCCTGTTCTTATCTGACAGAGTGGCACCTGGTGTGGTCTTCTGCTGCTGTAGCTCATCTGCTTCGATGTATAATATGCTGCCCATTCAGAGATGCTCTTTTTGTGACTACGGTGGACCTGAGAGGCCAAATGCTGCAAAAGCACACAAAACACCCGCAAAAACAAAAACGCTGCAAAAGCACACAAAACACAACGGAAATGTTCCTGGGGAAACAATAACCTGACGGACCAGTTGTACGAACCAAAACATGCTAATGTTTTTGTTTTTGCAGCGTTTTTGTGTGCTTTTGCAGCATTTGGCCTCTCAGGGCCACCGTAAATTTCTAACGAATGCTTAATTAAGTTCAAAAGCGTTTCCTGCCAAATCCCTCTGATGTTGTCAAACTTGTGTGTGTTGTGACTTTTGTTTTTTTATGTCACTCTACCTGTATAGAGCTGTAGTGTCTTGATGCACATGCTCCTAGCACTGCTGCCCCCACTAGCACAGCTTCAGTTTGGTCGGGCAACACTACGGGCAATCCTGAGAATGAGATTGAAGACATGGAATGGGCTAAAGCTATCACTGACGTTATTTGACCTTCTCCTGTCTCTAGGTTCTCGCTGCCTGAATGTTCTTCAACATCTTCCTGTATCATATTCCTACTATATATTAATTATTTTTTGTTCTATATTGTCTGTATTCTAAATTTACTATATTGTTTTTTAGTCTGTGCACACATCAGTTACATGTATGTCCATCCTAGGAGCACCTCCTGTCTTGTTGTGCTGTGTGGTTAAAAAAGACTTTGGGGGACTCTTTGAACTTGGGCTACTGGAAGCTGCACATAATTAAAATTTTCTTCTTAATCATTATTTCTTGGTTAAGTTATTTAAATACTAATACAAACATTCTTTTTTACTCTCAATAAATTATAAATATACATACTGTGCTACTGTGTTTCAAAATATACATCTAACCATGTTATTGGTATTTCCTACCTGTAGCATTAGCGTGAATCTGTACAAACAGGTTGTTTTTGCTCAATCCACCACACAGGAAGAGGGTTCTGATTTCATGTCCTGCTTCTTTCATGGCCTCCAGAATATGAAGCGTACCGAGCTGAAACCAGAGGAGGACACACAACAGGAGTAAAGTTACAAGAAAGCAAATACAACCTCCTTTGTACTTAAAGGCGCTAGGGTATCAGTCTGAGACAGAGGAAGTCATTCAAAACACGAAACGCATCAGACTCACGGCGAGGGCTTGCGTGGTGGCCAGGTAGAGAAGGGCCAAGTCATCCAAGGTCTGGGACATAGAGAGTCCAACTACCTGCAAAACAGTAATGACACAAAAATACCAGCAAGGCTGTGATCATCATCTAAGAGTTTGTAAAAGCAAGGCTGTCATCCAGTGTTAGGTGATTTATTAAAAACAGACATTTTCATATTCCGTTCCTTAGCTTTCTGTGTCAAATAAAAAAATAGTTTAAAATTGTTTCTTTTTGATAGTGCGTGAGGGTATGAGGTACCGGCTAGATATAGTCGGGCTCACCTCAACGCACGGCTTGGGCTCTGGAACCAGTCTCCTGAAGAGGGGCTGGACTCTGTCTCAGTCTGGAGTTGTTCTTGGGGAGAGGCGGCAGGCTGGGATAACCTACTATCCCCCCGGCTTGCTGCCTGTACGTTGGGGTTTCTCCCAGTGGACGAGAGGGTTTGTTCCCTGCACCTTCGGGTCAGGGAATGGGTCCTGACCGTCGTCTGCGCTTATGCGCCGAGTGGCGGTTCAGAGTACCCAGCCTTCTTGGAGTCCCTGGGTGGTGTACTGGAGGGTGCTCCACCTGGGGACTCTGTTGTCCTGCTGGGAGTCTTCAATGCTCATGTGGGCAATGACAGTGAGACCTGGAGGGGCGTGATTGGGAGGAACGGCCTCCCGGATCTGAACCCGAGTGGTGTTTTGTTGTTGGACTTCTGTACAAACCACAGTTTGGCCATAACAAAAACCATGTTTAAACATAAGTCCATAAGAATGTACGTGGCACCAGGATGCTCTAGGCCGCAGGTCAATGATCAATTTTGTAATTGTATCACCCGACCTGCAGTCATATGTTCTGGAAACTCGGCTAAAAAGAGAGGCTGAACTGTCAACTGATCACCACTTGGTGGTGAGTTGGTTAAGGTGGCGGGGGAGGACGCTGAACAGACCTCCAATGCACACTTCCGGCAGAGCTTCAACAGCATTCCGAGGGAAACTGGGGACATTGAGTCCGAATAGACCGTGTTCAGCACCTCCATGTGCTGAAGCCACTGCACTGAGTTGCGACTGCAAGGTGGTTGGTGCCTGTATATACACACACACACACACACACACACACACACACACACACACACACACACACACACACACACACATATATATATATTTTATTATTCTTTTTATGTCACAGCCTTTACCATGCCCTTCAAAGTTGGGTCAGCCAGGGGCGACCTGTTTCCATGGAAGTCAGGCCACACATGAAGACTGGACCCCAGCAGATCAACAGCAGAGCAGGATTTAGCCATCGAACTCAAGTGGTTGTTCAAGTAGCTGTAGATATTCTCCTCCGTAAAAGGAAACCTGAAAAATTAAAAACGCTGTTGCCAGGACACTAAAAGAAATAATACAGACATTTGCACGTGTAACATAATGAGAGCTGATATTAACTATATTGAGCATGGAATCTATATGCAATCTTTGGAAAACGTGAAGTATATCAAAGAAATTAAACTTCCAGTTCCTCCAGAGAAGAGTCGATTTGCACAAAAAGCACAAGATTACTGAACTTCTAATCTTTCTAATGCTTTCTTGACATTATTCTCCCACAGCTGATGAGGATCACAAATGTGCAAAAGCATTGTTGGGAATCGCAGTCTTAAAAGCATCAGCTGACCTCTGCTGAACCTGTTCCTGGAGCTGGGTGTATGCAGCGTGACCTTTCACCATGTGGTCAATCTGAGGGAGGAAGGAGGCAATACATTTAAACTGAAAAGCATTACAAATGACTGGTGACGACCTGGCTTCAACTAATAATGTCAAAACTGAATCTATAAAGAGCCCAACGCATTAGCTCCTTTTTTCAAACCAGCAGTTCAAATGTGATAGGTGAGGGAAAAAAAATCGTCATATTTCAGAAAACAGAAAATATTGTTGTTTTTCTATATATATATTATTTATAACCACTGTTAATAATCCTGTACTTAAGCTATATTAAAGAAAAGAAAGTCCTTGTGTATCTCTTGACATTTTTCTAAAAAGACATTTAACCATGTGCCTGTCATGCTCCTCCTCAGTATTAATCTGTCAGCATCAAAGACACCCCGTTTACAACAGAGCAGGCAAACTGCTGACACTCTATTACTGATGTGCCCAGATGTGCTGATCGAATCTTGGTGTGATCAACCATCTGGGTATGTGGATTCGTCTCCATGCTTTCTGTTAGTATGCAGCATAAAGAGGATCTGTAAAATATGAGCAGACTGACCAGCCTTCCTGTCACACTCTGCCCTCCCTCGTTGAGCCACAGTCCAGGCACCATGGCAGACAGGTAGGGCCCCCACACTCCCGGCACAAACCGAGGCTGCTCACTGATCTGACAACACATGGAAATCTTTTAGTTTAAGCTGGAGGTAAATATTTTATACATGAAAATAGAAACCGTGCTCACATAAGTATAGACAAGTAATATGGTTAGAGTGGCTTTTAAAAAGATATCAGACTACTTAAGACAGAGTGTGCACCTAGGAAATGAAGGCGGTGAGTACAAGATTAATCATCAGAAAAAGTTTGTAGTAATCATCGGGAGATATTCAAAGGAACATACACAGAACCACCCTGGGGAACAGTACAGTAGTACTGTAATTTTTACACCAATCAGGTGAACAGCAGCTGTGAACTACTGACCGCCATGTGACAAGTTGACGTTCCACAGATCAGCGCCAAGCGTGCGGTGATCGGCTGACCCTCACAGGGCAAATGAAAACCTTTCACATCAGCACCGATCACACCTGGAAGGAGGAGGTTAATATTGCTTTATTTAACATGCTTTAGTTTATGTAGGGGAAAAGATTCATTGTAATAATGAAGTTGTTTTTATGTTTTGTTTTGTTTTTTGCTGTTATCTAACACAACGTGTCAAAGATGCTGCTAGAGCTTTAAGTCCATTTGACTGAAATTGTGCTCCAACCTCTTCACGGGACCAGTGACGCTAACTGCTGGAAAAATGTTTATCAAGCTGGTTTGAGTTTAAGGTGGGAGGCAGGTCTACATCACTGTGACATGAACAGAAACTAATAGTGCAGAGTGCTGTAACCTCTCACTGTCGCAACAATGTGTGATTGGCAGAGGTCACAGTCGAGGGTCAGAGGCAAGAGTTCACGAGGAGTTCAACTCACAGAACATACGCAGATGGTGAGGACATCTGAACCTGAGGAAGGTCTGCGGCTGCCCTGAGACTGGTCAGAAATTCACTAACATCTCAGGCAGGTTTGTTATTCAGTTTATTTCCCAAAATATTAAAGCCGGATATGTCGTTTCATGTCCAGCACATGCTAAGCACCTAATCCTCACATGGTAAACTATAGTTGTTGAAATATTATCACATTATCCTTTTATTATCTCACTTCCTTCTTCCAGCTAACTCATAAAAGGAAAAAAGGCATTTAGAGCCACTGCTTCTTCACGTCAAACATAAACAGCTTAGATGGTTTAGGCATCTGGTTAGAAAGCCTCCTCCTTGGAGATTCATTTTGGAGGTTTTTCTGACATATGCAATTGGGAGGACAAGCCAGCGTAGACCCAGAAGCTCCTGGAGAGATTATATATCTAATGCGTCATGGGAATGCCCCGGGATCTCCTAGAAAGGACTGGAAAAGCCGTCCGGAGCACCCTATTTAGCCTGCTGCTACTGCGGCACGGCTTTGAATAAGCAGAACACAATGGATGGATAAACTAGCATCTAATATAGCACTACCATCAATTCAAAATTTACATTTGTTTATATACATATTACAACAATATATAAATTGGTTTCCTATTATAGTCATGCACCTAAAAAAAATAATGATTTAACTTAGCACATACTTTGCTTTGGAGTTTAACCTTTGCACACAGGATACTGAAAACCCACAGCCACATGTGGAAACAATGAAATATTAAAGTCTAAATTTTTATATTAAAAAAAATTTAGGGAGCATATATGCTGACCCTGAAAGAGCCACAGAGCATATCAAAATATCAACTTTCCAAATAAAATATCAACTTTGCACCACTGATATCATATTTTATGCCTTCATTTTCCTTTCATTACCTTTAAATAGACAAAGAAATGTGATAGAATAGAGCAATTTTTGCTCCTGCAGCAAGTCTGCATCATTCCAGCATGCAAACTAGAGCTAAAATTAAAGACACCATAAAAAAAAAACATACTACATACATACTTCTACATACTTCTGGTGTGTGATGACTTAGCTATGTGATTACTCTCCATTCCATCCATAGTGATGGCCTCCATGAAAGCCATCACTATGGTTTTCATATAGAACAGCGAGGCTTAATGAAGCTGCCGCAGTCACGGGCTGTGTGAAAGCAGCTGTAAACTAAGTAATCTCGGCTTAATCGTGTCAAGAAAATACTTTCGTTTTAAAGTAAGTCTGATTCATTATCTGATACCTAAGCCTCCAGCATGAGCATCGATGAGAGAAGCCCCAATTGCAATTCCTGGGTCCAAACCCAAATCTGCTGCTGCCTCTTGAGTAAGGCCCTCTCCCAGTGGACTTCCTGGAGGACACGTCGAACTGCCTGGATGCCAAAATTATTGAAAATTTAAAATTATTAGAATTTAAGAAAGGAAACAAATACTGAAAAGACATAATAAATAATCAGTTAAACTATCCAAACGTATAAAATGTCATTTTCTGGCCTATTTTGGAGAAGTTATTTTCCAGAAGATCGTCCAGTCCAATGCTCGCCCAGAAGCTGGAATCCCATCCTTCTGGAGGGCAGTAGGTCCACTTACACACCAGAGTACATAAAGACCTGTGCAACATTGGACAACACGCATCCGCTTGCAAATACTGTAGGATAATTATGGGCTCAAATTGTGGTCATAAATATTTTGTACTTGTAAATCAGGATTTGTATGTGTAAAAAGAATTTGTGCGTGTGTACAAAAGATTTGTGTGTGGACTTAGTCAAAAAATGCCTGTGAGACTCTGCACTCAAGTTGCAACCTACAAGTACGAATTTTGACCAAGTATAAAACTGATTTACAAGTACAAAATATTTATGACCACAATTTGAGCCCATAGATAATAAACATGCTTTATTTAACAGCAAGCATTAGATACAAGTATTTTGTGAAAACCATTGTCCGTGTAACTGAGAATAGAAACAACACTATTGTTTTCAATGGGACAGCACACCAGCAAATGTGTTAGAATTAACACAAGAGTTTCTAGGTCTGCTAGTGGTCATCCTTTTCAAACTCACCTCTTTTTTTTATTAGACACAGATAAATGTTTAAGTCTTCGTAACATCATCGACAGCTCACCTCGTTAAAGAGCCGGATGCCTTCCAAGACAAGAAGTCTGGTAGATCAAAAAAGTGACTGGCTTTGTTCCAGCAGCTTTCCTTTAGATTCTGATAGAGTGAAAGGCAAAGTGTGTGAGAATGAACGCAACAGCTGTATAAAAGTATACAAGGCTAAAACAGTAATAAAAAAACAAAGAAAAAAAGCCCACCAGGTATCTGCCTTACAGCCAGTACAAAGAGCAGTAATAAAACGTGCAGAGATCAGTGGTGACCTTGTTCACCTCTCACCTCTTTGAGCCAGAGAAGCTTAGGGGGTTGCATCTCTGGTGACATGACTCCTCCTACCCTCCTCAGGACCCTGTGGCCATTTTTTGTTATACGATCAGCCTGCTCCGTAGCACGATGGTCCATCCACATCACCACGTTCCTTCGGGGGTCACCTGGGAAGAGCAGTGCAGTAAGAATATTGTATATACACTCTGTATTTCAGAGTCTTTTTGATTTAAGTCATCTGTTGAGACATGATACATAAAACTGTTGTGATGAATAGATGTTATCTTGCAGTATATATACAGTATTTAGCCCCAGAAAATCTGGGTCATGCTTTTGTGTCTTGCTTAATAAGCAAAAACACGATTCACAGCCAGCTCCAGGCTTCTAGTCTGCAGCCGACTATGACCTTGGACCCTCACTGTGGAGGGGGAGTTGTTTTCTCCCTGAAGGATCAATGCTCAGCAAAAGTGGGGCTTACATAACCAACACTTACCAAGCATTCAGATCAGGCCACAGGGCACTAAAAATGAAATAAAATAAATGGCTTACCTTCCTGAGTGACAGGCACAGGCTGAAAGCTTTGGTCCAAAACCACTAGAGAGCAGGTGGCATCAAAGCCAATCCCCCTAATCTGGCTCTTCTCCACACCGTGAGTAACTTTCTGGAGCAAATACACACAGTTGTTTTTAAATTACATTTGCTCACTGCGTTTACTCGTCCTGCAACCGTAAGAGAGCGCGTACACATTCACCAGCTTATGATGTCAATTTTGGCCTTTCATAAATAAATAGCTGTTCACACAGGATGTGTGCTTGAGATTCCCAACCAAGTGTACATTGAAACCTAGGGAGTAAGTTGGCAATGCATAGAAAGAATTGTTCAGCAGCCCACCTGATAGTAAAATGAAATAAATGGAAATAAATAATCAAAACAGTTTACAACATGTTGTGAGTCTAATACAGGTTTATCCTTGAATATTCAAAATGTGGCACTGAAGGGAAATTACTACTACTGGTGATTTCAACCAGCATTTTTAACAGGTATTTTTTTTAGTACGGTTAAGTTTACTCACATTTTTCTCATCATATAAACCTCTGTTAACTAAGGTAACACATACTCTTTGCCTTAACCTAATGTGGATGAATCATGCTTCCCCACAGGCACATTGTGAGCCAGGAAAAACCCACTAATGTTAATGTTTTTGTCACGGAGACCAGTCATCTACCACGTATGCCAGCTGCCGAGTATATACCTTCCCCTAACTTAAGGCAGTTGTTGTTGCCAAAGTGTGTGCGCTGCCATTAAGAGTGGAGCCTGACTAATACTGGATTTTGGGGGCCAATTTAGGGAGTAAAAAAAATTATCCAATACTAACATATGCCCTATAATCTTTAGACATTCAGTTATGCTGTATTTACAGGGGAGTACTAAATAAAAGGGAAATTGATTGGGTCCTGTTTACCTACCTTTCAGCAAAGTATTTCAAACAAACTAGTTTACAGTGTAACAACAACACACAGCTTAATTCTAGACCACTGGCTATAGTGCTGTGTGTCCTGGAAACAATGGAGGTGCAATATCTTGAAGTAAAATGTCTTGATGCATGCTCAGTCATTTAGGTAAGGAAATCCTAAAAATGGATGTAGCATTTTTAGTGGGAGAAATGTTTTGTCAATCATCCAAGTGACTTTTTCACTCTCAGCTGACTGCAGGTTTCCCCAACATTATAAACAGTACCATTGCACAATGACTGAAAGCCATCCTCCAACTCTTTGTGACTGGTACTCACGGTCATGACAATTGGCATATTAATGATCAAGAAACTGAGCTGGCAGCCCATTGTTCATCGGTGGTGCTAGTTTCATTAATTATGCAAATGTTTTGGTTATAAGAAACCGAGTGTACCAGCTGAGCTTGAACTAGGAGGGAATTAAATGTAGAAAGTTAGCAGAAAAAAGTAGCTAGCTAATGGTAACAAAAAATGGTCAAAAGAGTAAATACATTTGATATTTTACCTAAAATAGGTGCTGAATAAAAAGACGAAATAGCTAGCTTAAAGTTATTATAGCAAAGTAAGCGAAATATTAGCCCGTGGCAATACATAAACAACTGAAAGACTTACCAAGAGTTAGCTAAAAATAACAAACAGTTGCTGATGTAGTGAAGAAAATGCTAGAATAATTAGCAGAGAACAATGTAAGGACAGTAGAAATATTAAATAATACGTTTTGGAAGGAATGTTAAAATAATTTTTACTATTTCTATTAACATCCATGCTGTTATGAGCTAAAATGAACAAATGAGAGTCTGTGTTGGTGTATCTGTGCTCAGATGGCTGCTGTAGAGGGATGGATGTATATTTTTACAACACACACTGAGACCATAAATCCTCCCACCTTGACAACTGTGCAGCATTTCTCCCAGATCTCAGTGGAGGACTGGACATAGTGGTCAGACTCGGGCTCCCAGATGCTGATGGGCTCCTGTGCAGTGCTCTTCAGCAGGCCCTCCCTGGTCACCAGTGCAGCCCTCACACTGGCTGTGCCCACGTCCACTCCAACATAAAAAATCTCTGCCATGAGGAGATGAGCTGACCTGAAAGTGGGGCAGAAGGTTTATTATTAACCAGGTTACATTATCAGTGTCGACTTTGAGCAGGTTATACAAATGCAAGAAAGACGCCATTACTAAGGCATTTTGCGTATTTTGCTTTTGAAAGATGTTTTCTTTTCAGCACCTCCACACACTCCTGCAGTCGGTTGGAGTGCAGGAGTGTGTGAAGTGCTGCAGCAGCTGGTAAAACAGAGTTTACAGCAATAGTAACAGACTAGTACTTATAAAATACTTATTAATAAACAAATAGGTCGCGGGAGCGTAATCTGACACGACAATCGGAACTTACCCTGCGATTAATTATTATTATTTCAGTGCGCAGAACTTTTATGTTGATCGTTCAAGTTTGTGATCAGGGTACTTTCAGAGTTAGAGCACTGCTTTAACACTGCAGGACCAGAAACTCCGCTAAACGGAACGCGAAAGCGGACAAAAAGCTTACGGTCGCCTCCAACCGAGGCTAAGTTGGTTAGGCACTTTATCTTCAGAAATCAGCTGATTCACTCTTTAATCCCGTCATATTTTTATAAATATATACACATTTGAATATTTCTATACTTTACATTTATATATTTTTATTTGAAAAGTCCAAGTTTACCATTGAAAACACAAAGTGTGCAGAAAACAACTGCAATGTCACTTGTGGGGTGCGAGGTTACTAGCGTAAACTGAATTAAAAATTAAAACTAAATATAAATAACACATAATTATTAATACAAACTATAGTAAGGTTCAGTTGCTTTAATGATTTATATATAAACCGCAACTGATTGTGTGCTTAGTGGATACCTCAGGCAGCAGACCCCCGAGAAAGAAGAGGAGCAAGAAGAGGAACCATCGTGAATAACAGCAGAAGTGGCTGATATAGAGAAATCCTCCAAATTGCTGGACAGAGCTGGACTGAAAGACAGCACAGGGGCACTAATCATGGCAGCACAGGAACACGCTATAAGCTCAAACTTGATAGAGGCTGGGGTCTACCACATCAGCTAAGACACATGCCCATGTGCAGGCTGTGCAGAGATAACCCTGAGACAACCCATCGCATGACAGGGTGCAAGATACCATTAGACAAGGCATACGTGGAAGCGTACACCGACATAGTATACAGGAACATCTGCGCCTGGAAGTCCCGAGGTCAAAATGGCATAGGAGAAGGCCGTAGTGTTAGATGTAGCTATACCAAGTGACAGCAACATCAGGAAGAAGGAACACGAGAAACTCCAGAAATACCAAGGGCTGAGAGAGTAGAGAAGATGTGGAGGGTGAAATCGGAGCACTTAAAGCAGTGACTGGAAACTGGGCAAGTGGCTCCAGCAGATCCCAGGAATGACATCTGAGATCTCTGTCCAGAAGAGCGCAGTTCTAGGAACACAGCAAAGATACTCCACAGTACCTTCAAGCTTGAAGGGAAGGACAAAGGGCGGGGAATTTTATATATTCAAGTTTTATATTCTTAGTCCTACCTTGTCCCTTTGTGTTATTAAAGGAGATAAGCAGCTGTGTAAAGGAAGTGCCGCTGGATGTGACCAGCATGTTTGGGCCAGGAATGATCAGCAGAGATGGACTACAGAGAAAAACCAAGCAGCAGGACAGGAAGAAACAGATGGTCTCCAACAAACAGTGCATGGACAGTGTTTAAAATCTCATCTGTCTCTCTCACTGGCCAGTGTGTATGTGTGTGTGTGCGCGCATATGTGCGTCCCTCAAGTCCATGCCTGAAGGTAATCAAAACTTTGCTCTGTTGATACATCAACACATGCACATACACTCTGTGTTTTGCTCTAATAAAGGGGATGAGAGGGGAGGGGTGTTTCCGCGAAAGCTGGATTGTCCCACCTCTGTACAACAAAAGCAGGGCCTGTTGCGAGACAGGCGGGACCAGCTCCTGATTAGAAAACTCCACGCAGTGGAAACAGCTGGCCCAGCCAGGGAGAAGGAAAGCACTGTTATCTAAAGGCGACCCCGTCAACCCAGAAGAGAGGAAAAGCTGACAGAGAAACAGGAAGCATGGCCAGGCCATAGTGATAGTTTGATTGGAAACACTGCATGGTGGGTCTTGACACAGGTATATGGACAGTGGCCCAGAAAGTTACCATGTGATAGAAAGAAAGAAAGTTTCTAAAGCATTCCAGCACAGACCTTCTACTTCAGGGTGTCATACTTCAGAATGGGTGTTGCAAAGCCTTCTGATGAAGACAACATGACATCTGGAGAGTGTTGACCTCAGGCTGCTCTGGTTATCCCAGTCTGTCTGTCTGAGGCTGTTAACTTATTTATAGTTGGCTTGAGGAGAACATGTTGAATAATACAATGGGGTAGACCAGACAGACTGGACAGCAGCTGTCATTAGTGCAGGTTTGCGTCTACCTAATGAATGAACAGATATTCTTACGTACTGTGCAGGGCGGTTAAGACTGCAATACCAAAGACTGCATTCAATATTTTTACACTTTTAATTACAGTCACTTTGCAAAGCAATGACTTGTCCATCCATAGACTAAGTCTGTAATGACAAACCTCTCTCATGTACGGCGTGCAGATAAAATACGCTTCAAACTTAGCAGAATAATACAGACGTTTGTGTTTGGTCAGTTATTTCTGGGTTGTAACAATGTTTCTTGGCAATAAATCTTATACTGTTGGGCAGCCTGTTTATTTCCCACTAAATGGTGCCACATTTGCAGGAAAATGCATGTGTGAGTTGAGTGTGTGGGCTGTACCCATGTAAAACTTGCCAAAGCTTCTCTGCCAATACCAAACAGCTTATTCTGCTGTTGACTCTTGTTTGGTGTTGTTTATTAGATTGGATGATTGAAGCCTGAAGAAACAACACATATTGGCAATTTAACGATTTATTCATTTAACAAACAGGGACCTAAGTAGCATGTGGAAGAACCATACACATGGTCCTCTTCATGCTGGTCACCAGCTTGGTCAGGCACTGCTGTGGGATGGCGTCTCATGCTTCAACCGACTCGTAGCAACTCAGTATGATTGTGTTGGTCATGAACAGCATGCCCACGAGTATTCAGAGGGGTTGAAGTCAGAACTTCAGGCACTCCTCCACTTCCAAATTCTGGAGGTAGTCTCTGATAAACCGCTCTCTACTGGTTGTAGAATCTCATCTCAATATCTTGATATGCATGATCAGGCAGCAGGTCCTTCTTTTCCATGCTGGCTTTCCCATGTTTCTCTTCATATCTGGGGCCTCCCTCCTCCAGTGCTCATCCAGCTTCCTTTTAATAGGTCCTTTAAACAGCTGATAGGTCACCTCTGCACACACCCATGCCTCAGCAGGTGATCGCTATCAGAAAATTTGTCCCATGCCTATAGCCGGTCCACAGTGGATTAAAACAATGTCATAAAAAAACACTAAAAACATGCAAAACAAACATCCATGCATTCTCAGCCGCTTATCCTTTTTTTCAGGGTCACGGAGCCTATCCCAGATGTCTTGAGGCGAGAGGCGGGGTACACCCTGAACAGGTCGCCAGTCTGTCGCAGGGCTAACACACATAGACAGACAACCAGTCGCACTTACAGTCTCTCCTGCATTCACACCTATGAGCAATTCAGAGTTTTTCAATTAACCTATCCCCACTAAGTGCATGATTTTGGACTGTGGGAGGAAGCCGGAGTACCCAGGGAGAACCCACGCAAACACGGGGAGAACACGCAAACTCCACACAGAAAGACCCCGGCCTGATGGTGGAATTGCACTCAGGACCTTCTTGCTGTGAGGCAACAGTGCTAACCACCGTGCCACCGTGCTGCAAAACAAACATTAGAATAAAATCATGCAAATAAAAACCACACTCACAAATAAACACTAAAATCAGAATAAAGCCAATATAAAAGATAAATACCAATTTCCACTGTGTGACAGTTACACCTGTGCTACCATCT
Source organism: Pelvicachromis taeniatus (assembly GCA_015108175.1). Classification (NCBI taxonomy): domain Eukaryota; kingdom Metazoa; phylum Chordata; class Actinopteri; order Cichliformes; family Cichlidae; genus Pelvicachromis; species Pelvicachromis taeniatus. Next base: position 38,225 of record VURO01049287.1, on the reverse strand, counting down.
TTGCTGTTGCAGACTTCATCTTACCTAAAACAGAACTACATTTGTATTTTACGATTATTAAACTTTTTTTTGTTGTTGTTGTGCAAAAATGCATGGCAAAATGAATATGTGGGAAAAAGTGCATTAATGTTTTAATTAGTTCTGCACCTTATTTAAAACAAAAAGTTGGTAGTTAATTTTCACGTCATGCCAAACATTTGACTCACTCCAAACAGAATTATGCAACTTTGTTTTTTTGTGTTTTCTTTTTTTACTCTAAAATGCTGCTTTTGAACTTTACTAGCAAATGTTCCTTAAAGAGTGGAAAAGTTTTCTCCTGGAAGAACTTTTTTTTCTGAAAATGATCAGATAAATGAAATACTCTTTGGCTCAGCAGCTAACTGGATTTCATTGCATCATGTGATATTGGTTCTAGGAAAAACACATCATAACCGCATAAAAGTTTGCTATACAACAATGTCAGTGTTAGAGATGCACAGATCTTATGGCCTACTATAAATTGCACGTATAGAAATATCGATTACCCATACAAGAATAAAATTTAGTGCTTCATGCCTAGTGTATATTTATGTATTAATATTATTATTAATAATAATACATTTTAGGCTCTGACTCCCATGGAAGTCAGGTGAGCAGGTGGAACAGACAGAAGGGAAGCTGAAGAAGAGCGGAGTGCACGAGGGGGTGCGTGTGTGTGGAGAAGATCAGATAAATATGAAGGAGCGAGGTTATGAAGCGCTTTAAAAGTAAGAAGCAGGATCCTGAAATTGACACGGTGGTGAACTGGAAGCCAATGGAGCTGTTTAAGAACAGGCGTTATATGTTCAGTGGATTTAATTCTGGATACGATACGAGCAGCTGTATTTTGAACTAACTGCAATTTAGAGATTTTTGAGGCAGACCATAAAGAAGAGTATTGCAGTAATTAATACTCATTTGTTTACACATAATAGATTTTTTTTTTTTTGCTCTTATATTTCTAAGAATATAACTTCTTTCCACATACTGTATGGCACAAGTACACATTTCCCAAGTAAATACGTGCACTGCTGCGGACACATGCCAGCTTCACATGGCAAGAAATCAAAAAGAAACCTAAAACCAGCACAGGTGTAGGACCACATATTTTGTGGGCAACAAAAGAGCTCTCGACGCAGGTTGGGTTCTTGTTCTTTCCTGTCTTTAACGCTGCTTTACCAGCCAACCTGTGCCCACTTCCTCAAAAGTCCCGCGTAGTTCTTCCTGTACAGACACACACACATTGATCACCATCATTTCTACATTTTCAAGCAGGTTAATTATCTGTGTTCTGATTTCTTTTCTAATATTTAAGCCTAACCTACAACATTAGATCACATTTTTCTGATCAGAAACATCTTATTTGAAGATTCCTGGTTCATTTCCAATCAGCACTTATCTCTGCGCACCCTCAGCGCGCACTTCGGGGGATAACTAGTAATTGAGCGGGTAACTAAATATTCAAAAACACTACGTAATCCCAGAGTACATTGCTCCAGTGTCTGCATTACCTAATCCCATAAGCCATCGCGGTGGGCGGGGATATGGCCTGTTGTCAGAGCAACCTGCATGTCATTAGACACATCCCGCCTACCAAGTCATCTCCAGCCAATCGCTAGCCGTAGAAATGACATCATTGTTATTTTCAGTCGAGCTGCAGCTTAGAGGTGGATAAAGTTCGTCTCCACGTTGGAAGTGATAGAAAGTATTAGTCGTTTTCAGGCACTGTTTTTACTTTTTGGGAGCGGGGATAAGTCACGGAGGATATTCGGTGTGTCAGGACACGGAGACCCGGCGGCGGGGGGACAGTTTTTGGTTGTTGATGAGCGCAAGGCGCACAAAAGAAAAGTTTTCCCAGGACATAAAGTTGTCAAGTGAGTTGAACTTCAACAATAGGCGGACTCTATCGCAATCCAGTTGACGGACTGTCACGGGACCTATGTAAACAGTCGACCTTGGACTGTTTTTTTCGTTTTTTTAAGGAGAAAAAGAAAGATCTCCCTCAGGGTGAACAAAACTTTATGTCCAGAAAAATGGAAGCGACCTTCTACGACGAAGCCTCCAACTCTCAGCATGACGGGGCGGCAGTCTACGGCTTCAACCCCAAAACCCTCAAACAGACCATGACTCTGAATCTGAACGACCCGAAGAACTTTAAACCTCATTTGGGCGCCAAGGCCCTGGACATCCTGACGTCTCCTGATGTCGGGTTACTGAAGCTGGCCTCACCTGAACTGGAGAGACTGATCATCCAGTCCTGCAACGGGCTGACAACTCCCACCCCGACCCAGTTCATCTGCCCAAAGAACATCACCGACGAGCAGGAGGGCTTCGCTGAGGGGTTTGTGAGGGCGCTGGCTGAGCTCCACTACCAACAGCAGATACCTGCCGCCCAGCCCGACCCACAGACCGGCTCGGCCAACGGCATGACATCCGGCTCCGCTGCGCCCGAGAGCGGTGGAATTCCCTACAGCTGCACGGTGCGCACGGAGCCGCCGGAGTACACCAACTTGAGCAGCTTCACTCGGGCTGTAACAGGCTCCACGCCCGCACCTGCCGGCGAGAGGCAGCCACCTCCACCTACAAGTTACCCGGCCGCCCCACAGCCATCCCACAACCACATGGACCACCAGCTACCGGTGGCTGCGCAGCACCCGCGGCTGCACTCGCTCAAAGAAGAGCCACAGACGGTCCCGGAGATGTCCGGCGAGACCCCACCGCTCTCCCCCATCGACATGGAGTCCCAGGAGCGCATCAAAGCTGAAAGGAAGCGCATGAGGAACAGGGTGGCTGCATCCAAATGCCGGAAAAGGAAGCTGGAGAGGATCGCCCGATTGGAGGACAGGGTCAAAAACCTAAAGAGCCAAAACACGGAGCTGGTTTCCTCTGCCAACGTCCTGCGGGACGAGCTGGCTCTGCTCAAACAAAAGGTGATGGACCACGTTAACAGCGGCTGCCAGCTCATTTTGACGCAGCAGCTCCAAGCTTATTAGACTTGCCAAGGGAAGAAAATAAAAAAGAACCAAGGGACACTGCTCGGGGACCAAATGCAGCTTAAAGTGGCCCGTTCAGCCTTCCAGGGAAGTCTCAGCGCATTTTTTTTCCTCCACCAAAATATCCGCTCAGACTCTTATCCACATGGAGGCTGACTGACACGATACTTGGTATTGGTCAGCAACGGTGAATTATCACAGAGCAGAAGCCATCAAACTTATTGCACAGGCGCACACAGCTCAGAGGGAACCTTGGCTCTGCCAGCGCCTGTGATCTGGCTTGTTACATATTTCTAGCAATTTTGTTTTTGTCCTTTTCATTTATTTCCAGCTTAAACTACATAATGAAATCTGTAATCTGTCAAAACACCTATGGCAAGTGTCCACATCTTATCACTCGACTGTGGCCCACACATGCCCTGCACCCTGACTGGAGGAGAGATGGGGCTTGTGTGGGATCAAACTGCATAGACACAATGTGAACCAAGCCTTTCACTATGTCAAGTAGCAACGTATGCATATAGACATGAGTCTCGCACTGAGTATCCCAGGCACCAATGAATATATGTACAGAACACTAACAACAGCAACTGAAGTTCACACCTTTCCCTAAAGACTCATAGGTGTGTGTTTACTGACAAAACTGCCTTACTTTCTTAATACTTACCTTCATGCAACTTTGTGATATAGGTGCAACTAATGTCAAACCTCAAGTTAACACTTAGTAATATTTGTACGCAGTATTTTGAGCACTTAACTGTAAATATGAGAAAATAAAAGTGTTGGACATGCGGCACGATGTGTGTTGTGGCTTTGTGATTAACGATAAATGAGCCTGGAGGTGACCGGATAGTCTTGCAGTGTGTTACATGGACGGTTTGTTGTTGGGAGAAACTGGGGCGGACGGGAGACTGAGTCACCAGCTCGATGAGACGCACCCGATGGTTGCCGAAGCTACTCGGACGCCCATTGGACAGCGAAGCATCGGAAGTGAGCTTTGTCGCCAAATATGGCAAGAGGTCCCGAGCGAGCGCTGGGACGGGTGGGGGTGTGTGTACGTGCCCGCGCGAGTAACAGTCACCGTCCTCCCACTACAGCTGATGACTCTTTTTACAAGAAACGCCATGAAGCAGAGGCAGATCTGTTTACACACTTGAAGGGAGTGGGTGGAGATACACCTCCTTTTTACAAAGTATTTTTTTTTAAATTTATTTTCTCAACTACTGTCTGTAATATAAATAAGTTTCTGTAGAAAAAAAAAAAAAGTACAAATGTATACATTTTATACATTTAACCCAAACACAGGGGTACATGTTCAAGTATTTAAAAAGAAAAAAAACAAACAAACAGACACTGTAGGCCAGCAGCTGGTAAATGATTGCACACATATTCATGTCCAATCATTTACCAGCTTCTGATGGTAAATGATTGGAGGAAGCAGCTGTCTGGCAGTTTAAAGACCCTACACACAGAATGTAAACCCACACTGGTCCCTGGCCCTGCCTGTTATGACAGGACTTTTTTTTTTAATGTTTAACTTATGTCTTAGTATATTGGTTTAGATGAGCTCCTCACAGAGTCCCCCAAATGCAGCCTGACGAGATTTAATCAGCCATTAAATGAATACACCTGCATGTTCTGGCCAGGATTTTTACGACCATTTAAATAGTTGTAATCTTTTATACGTGCGGTATGTCATGTTGTGAACTGGTTATTTACACAACACTCAAGGATTAGATATGTGCTTTTCTGCATCTTTACAGGATGTTTTGATGCGTATCTGACAATGTGAACAAAGAGGAACTCGAGGCAACTCAGACAGGGTTTAGTCTGTTAAGGCATCTTATCCACAAACTCTACAACTGCATCCTGCACTGGATCCCCACACAGTGTACGCTAAAATTAAACACTATATTCTACTATGGAACAGAAGTTGCAAAATGATGGTCGTCGGCCAGAAACGGCTGGAGGAGTTGATTACTGGAGCCGACTGCCTGCTCTGGTCTCATCCAACAGCTTCTTTTAATCTTACTTATCCTCCATCTTTCTGTGCAACACAAATGTTTCCAGGTTTTAAACAGCTTTAAGTTCTCAAACACAGAGTTCTGAAATTATATCTATCTGGGGGTCGTTCTTGTGTTTGGTTCCTGATAACTCCCATAGTCTGTTCACAGTCCTGTGGCTGGGGGCTCTCAGCTGACGAGCACGCCCTCTTTAGCGGCTATGCGCTGCCGGTGGACGTGGTCCTGCTCTAGTTCTTCATGGCTGGGGTGCCAAAGCCGTGACAGGATGCGTTCCATGTTGAGGGCGTACATGGTGTGGGAGGGCATCACGCCGTGGTGAACCTGCATTAAACGAGCATCAAAGAGATGGGAAATCAATTCTGATAGACAAATGATGGGAAGCTAAGCTTGGGAAATCCAGCGATAAGAGTAAAGTAAGAGTAAGACATGAAGACATAAACCTTTACACTTTACATGTGTATTTCTGAAGGAAACATTATTTGTGTGTGAATACAGCCACTCAGTAAATAAGGCAAACTGCATCACATTTAACAAGGTCAAAGGTCGTATCATTTGACCACTTGCCTGGGAAAAGCACAACTTTTCCTTTGGGCCGTTCCAAACAAACTCACTGTGAAATATGCTGATGTTGCTAGGACCAGTCAGGCACATTTTCTTACCTGTAAAGCCTCGAGGAGATCAAACATGCTGATTGGAGGGAGAGGCGCAGGAAGACTGTCAGCAGAACAAGCCAGCAAATGAACAGCTTGCTGCTCAGCCTCATCGGGTGACACCTGTGGTGGTGGGCCTGCAGGGAGGGAAGCGCTTGGTGGTGGACTTCAACGGAAAAAAAAAAAAAAGTACACTGTTAGTCCATACTGACAGCAAAAGAAAGCAGCTACTGATACAAACATAAAAGCTAAAAAGATTTAATGCAGTAATGAGAGGCAAAAACATTTTTCTGCATCAAATGCATTTCCTATACTGACAATTCTCACAGGCCAAGATAAGCTGGAGTCCCTACCATTCAGTAACACTATGGTAAGCCGCAAGGCTGTTTTTCAGATAGGGTTGAGGCGTTACGTCACTGCCAAAGGCGTAGGGGAAACGGCTGTCTCGTAATCGATATGCCTTCCTCCGCGTGATCACAGCAGTCAGGACATCTTTCAAGTGGTGCTGAAATAAATCAGAGCACTGAGTCAGTGCACAGTCAGACCGAAAAATGGCTCCCATTCATTGGTGCAACAGGTCGCATTAGCTTTTGCATGTAAACTGAATGATAGCTTAGTTTAGTTTACTCCAAGTGATCATTGATAATGGAATCAACACAGACCTCTCTCACTCAGCAAGTATTTTTACTTAGTACTTGTTTCATAACTCAACTTTAAAATAATTCAAACAGCCGAGTGAAAAAGACGCTGGGCTGGGCAAGGACACAGCCTGAGGCAGTAAAACTGATGTCCCTCCAACACATGGGTAAACATCCCTTGTAAGATTTTGGTGTGACTAAGCGACAAAGCTCTGCTCAGTCTCCGGAGAAAACAAAGCTGTCAGTGCTACATAATAAATGACGCAGAACATGTTCTCTCTGATCATTTAAACCACGGCACGGATGTTTAAACAATGTCAGACTTGAGAAGCAGAAGAATCACTCGCGTCACACTCTCAGCTTTTATGAGGGTGCACTGAGGTTCAAACAGTCACTCTTCTGTTGAACTGTTAGTATATACCTCAACGGCATAGATCATAGTGCTGATGGCATCTTCTGTGACGTTATCCAAGCCCAGCTCAAAGGCGGTCACCATCATGCGAGCCTCCAGCTGGCCCCGTGTGGGCAGCAGCAGAGTGTGGGCGCTGAGACGCAGCTCTTCCTCCTCGCTTCCCGCCTCCCTCGGGCTGAATGGCTGGGCGGCGCTCAGAGGATTCTGAGGCTGGAAACGATGCTGAAGGACACACAAGCATACAGCGATATTGTCAGTCCACTGTTCAAGCACACAGTTATTATTTAGAGGTGGCTAACCGTACAGCTGTAACCCTCTGTCGTAATTTTACTTTTTAAGTGTACCGCACACATACACTTTACTTAGGATGGCCACCCAAGTGTATCTATTGACTCATTTCAGCTTTTTTTTAATGCATTTTGTTTCTTTTTAAATCATATTCGAGAAAATGAAATCACCCATGACTGATTTTACTGTTGGACCATTCCCCTATTCTTATTTTGAAAGTCCTGGCCCTTTTTGTGTGGTTTCCCTAGCAGTTGGTTTGCTGGTCAGGTTGCTGTTGAGGCAATCCTCAATGTGATTCAGCAGCTTCTACCTCCACTGTACCCTTAATGAGGAGTTTTGACACCTAAGAATATATCAATTAAGATGGGGTTTGACGATCATTAGAATAGTTTCTGATGCAAACGCAGTCATTTTGTTCTATAAGCCTACCTTAAATATAAGAAACTACTCAGTTCAGAAAAAAGCTTCAAGGGTGACTCCTAGAAGGGTAAAGAGTTAAATGGATCTTGTTTCAATAGTCACACGGACTTGGACTGGTGACTTTTTTCTGCTGTGAATTGAATGGCCCAAGAACCAGAAACCTCAATGGGTCATGTGGCACTATGCTGAGCTCTTTGAGACTACAGAGCAGAACATGGATTATCATCACTAGTTGCAGCCCAACACAGTGGAGATAAAGCTCATCCACAGAGAGAGTCAATGGAGCGGCAGCTCAATAAAAGTTTACTGGTCACACTACCTGGCAACTAAAATATTTGGAGAGGAGAAGCTTATAAGGAGTATTTTTTCAACCATTCATTAAAAGGTGTGTGTGCAACCTCTGTCAAAGAATATACATTTGTGGGAAAATCTTAGCAGTGTTGCTGCCATCGTGAACATATCTAGTCCCTGTGGAGATGAAAATATGAACGAGGACTTACATCAAATTTTTGTCTAGAGGAACATTTCTTATTCCCTTTCGGTTTGCCGGGCTTTGAAGCGCAGCTGCCTTGCCACTGCAGTGACCCTGCACCCTCTATAGGACAAAAAGAACACACAACAAGGTGCATGTAAGACACAAACAGAGATGCCAATTTTATTTGGTGAAAAATATTCTGGAATTTTAATCTCAACATCTCTTAAACCAGCCCTGACAAATTAACCACAGTCAAAAAGGCAGGGCTTAATACACACATAAAATGTCAGCTGTTGTAAAATATAGGTTCAGCCACAATTTCAGAGGAATTTGGTTATTAATAAAAACAAATCTCACCTGGTGTGGAGACGATGATCTGGCACCGTGTAAGAATAGCCAGCAAAAAATCATTGTGAACATGGACTGGATGAATGAAGGAAACACAGAATAAGACAGACTTTTATTAGCATTGTTATTTCTACATTAGCACAGAGCAGAGCTGTTTCTTGACACTGACCGTTCTCCTGTGCCAACAGCCGACGCGCCTCAATGTCAAACTCTTCCTTGCTGATCTTTTGTTTGAACCACAGCTTCAGGTTTGCCCAGTAACTGCAGGGAGGAAACAAGCAGCAAGTATCAACACACACGTAACTCAGATGCACCGACAACATAAAGTGATGCTGGACACAGACCGAAAAACACACACCATCTGCACGTTATGACGTCTCCGCTTTTTTCACGTGCTATTAACTTTGAAAACCAGAAACACTCAACAGTTCTGTTCCCGTTTCTTTCACTTGTCGTCTTTAAGTTTCACTTCTCGTTAACTTGGGGTACACTTTTCAAAATATCGTCAAGTTGGATTTATACAAACCCGCCTAACGTTAGAGTTTATACAGCTAATAAAGCTTAAGGTAAACCTCACATTTCTTACGTATCACCTTCACCACAGACATAAAAAAAACACCAAAGAGATGCTACAATAATATGTCAATAACGGGGCAAACGCTGCAAAATGTAGCAGAGAATAGCTAAGTGCTAATTGGCCGGAGTTAATTAATGTTAGTCACCCTTTCATTTTAAGTGGCACAGAAATGGGACCAAAACGCAAGACAATGAACAAAGACAAGCACACAAACAACTCTTCACTTACTGTTTGACATTGTCGCCAATTGCATCCGTTAAATTCTTCTTTGCAATCTCAAGCTCGCTAGCATGAGCCGCCATGACGTTCATAAACGCCTACAAATACGTCATTAATCGGCGACAGTAATATATTTTCCCCCGTAACCTTTATTGTAGAAAATACATTTCACAAACTCAACCGGAGAGATAGAGAATAGCACTTAGCATTTTTAATGGCTGAGGTTGGTTAAATCTAACTAGTAAAATGAAAACTATTAGAAAGTCTATAACCAATCAACAAATAAGAAATGCTTAATAAATATGGTGACTAAATTAAATAAATATAGCGACTAGGCTAAAGTAAATAATAGAATCAATCACACAACAAAGAATCGGAAAAACACAATTAAGTAAAACGAATAAAATAACCAGATGGTTTTTGTTACAAACGACTGCACCGCTAGATGGCAGTGTGGTATCATTTTCATATTTGTGCACAGCGCAGATGAGCGAGGTTTGCCTTAAGGCCTTCTGCCAGAGAAGCTCCCTAAAGACGTGGCTAACTTTGTTGAAAGTATGTATTTTAACCCTGAGGGCAAACGTCTCCCACTGGTGTCCACTTGATGCACAAGAGCTGAATAAAAGTGCTTAATCTTGTAAATTTCATACCCAAAACAAAAAGTTCAAGATGCCACCCCAAAAGTTGTCTGTCTTTTACCAAGCAGAATTTAGCTCTTTGTGTTTACCAGTGAACGGCTTTCATGCCAGAACCCAGCATTTGTGAGCTGACACGACTTGAGAGCCTGAGCTGATGTGTATAAAGAAGGACTCCAGAGTCAGTCTGCAAGACCAGTGGGATAAAGTGATCAAAGCCTTCAAAACAAATCACATAAACACAAGAGTGTTGCAACCTTTTACGACAAAGTAATGGAGGGGTGGTCACACTGTCCTGTTTTCAAGCTCTAGGCCTTTCCAACATTTTGCAAACTAGGTTTTGGGTTTTTATGGGTTTAAAATAAAAACATTTTTTTTAGCTTCCTTAGACCAGAAGAAACACTTCTAATGATCATAAAAGTTTCCCTCCAATATGAAGCATGCCTGCCTGCACTTCCCATTATAACCACTAAAATTTCCACTCAATTCAAAAGTCACTCACACCTACAGCTATTTTGGAATGCAACAGCAACATCAGCCAGTACACTTCTATGAAGTGATTATTTCTTCTTCTTTCACCAAAAAAATGTAGCTTTAGAGTCACCAGTTAAAGTTAGAAACCTCTATTCTCCACGGTGCTCGGCAGAAAGCATTTCTGTGGTTCCATATGTCGTCCTTTACAGATAATATTTAACTCAAGCAGATTTAGGCAGAGAGGCCCTTTTTGTTTTTCACTCTTTTAACTTTGGTGTAAAAACAGCTGAGTCATCAAATAGATGGTCCTCCCCGCCCCCATGCCTCTGCATGTCCAGGAGGTTCTGAAGCCTTTACCAGGCCATCTGACTCGTGTCATTCATCAAAATGAGTGCAATCACTGAACATATGCAGACATACTGTAGGCTATTAGTTCATCCTTAGTTATGTGGCTAACTTGTAGTGTTCTGAGGTCACACTTCTTTACACAGGATGTCCATTTGATGATCTAAGGCTTTCGAGGCTTTAGCAGAATAAACAAGCCTGCCATGCCTAACACAAGAACAATGAAAACCGTCTGAATTTTTCATCGCTAATAGATGAATTTAACAGACTAAATGCCCGTTAATAAGCAGCTGAAACTCAAGGAGCAAATGTTCTACGGCTCACATGTCCTTTTGTTTGTTATCTCTGGGTTGCATTTGCTGCTTAGTTTGGAGAAGAAGAAAAAAAACCTTCAGCAAGATAAAGATCATTTTCACAATCTTAGCCTCTGCTTGTTTGTTTCACAGCTAAACACAGCATCACTCTTCTGGACATTTTAGGACAGAGTGGAAACTGTAGCTGTCCACAGCAAAGTGAGCCTTTCCAGATCTCTCCAAACGATCATCCATCTTAAACAAGTGTCTGTTGAGCCTGAAATCAAAAGGGCACTTAGCAACAAACTTAGTTACGGATTTGTTTAACCGTCCCAGTTAGAGCAAGAAATTCATCATGGAGCTTATTTTCAAAGAAAACAGCCTCACATCCTGTCTGCTGATTTGCTGCTGACACTAAGTGAGCTTCTGAGAGCTAATGAGTCACTCTCACGGACATTCCCCCAACAGCAGATGTCTTATAGCAAACAGCAGCGAACTGTCAGGGATCTTCTGAGCCTGAAATCTGCAGACAGTGAACCTTCACTTAGTGACAAGGAGGGCTTTCACCTCTGAAACGTGTAGTGGTTTTCAGAGGACCACACCGCAGCAGCGTTCGCCCATCCCCAGTCTGCTGGCAAGGTATTTTGAGTCGGTGCAGACCTGAGTGTGGTCCTTTCACCAGAGCCAAAGATGTCACCTTCACAGTTCCAGCATGAGGCGGCGCAGGGATTTGGTTTTCTGGGTTAATCAGGCATTTCCATATCCCTGTGAGGCTGTTTAAAATTGTGAGGGTTCAGTGTGTCACCGGCACAAGTTATTGGAAGGCACACAACCCACACTGGCTGATTTGTGGGGTCTGTTCGCACTGAAGTTTTAGAGGCAGATTTGTAAGAGGAAGGTGGTCCGTTATAATCAGCGTCCTTTTCCTTGGTCAAGCTGGGAAAATTTGTATTGAAATTAATCCAGTAAAGCTTCTTAGTGGGCAGCAGTGGAGGACGGGGACGGACAGGACGTCTAGTTTTTGCAAAAAAGTGTTTTAAAGAACAACTACGCTGTAGAAGAGTATCTAAACCTGCTCTCGAACTTCTCAGCAAGCAGTAGGCCTGCACTTTGTTAAAATGGTTTGTATATGTCAGTGGGTCACAGTTATTAATTTCTGCATGTTTTATTTTAGTTATGTGCAACACCTTTCAAGAAAATGAAAGACAAAGATTGGATTTTTACATAGAAACAAATCTTGTTTCTCATTGGTGACTAGTAAGATCATTGTACAATCCAACAATTTTGTTCTACGCTTGATTAGGGGGATGTTGTTTGTATGCATGCTTCTATATTCACATTGAAGCCTCGTGATTCTGTGTGACACTGTAAATAACGATTCATCACAGGTGATTCTTTTCTTGGTCGTCATCATCTTATATGAAAGTGGTGCTTATGAAGATACGTTGCAAAATGTGAGCACAAAATGTGATCATGTATAGTAAATCGATGAGAGCAACATTGTATGATATATATTTACAAGGCTCTTTGCTGCAAAGATTACCTGCTTATCTCCTTGACTGAATTTAAACCGAGCTCTTAAAATGTCAGGCCGTGGGACATTTTACACATTAGCTTTACCTGTTGTTCACACTGAAATTGGAAAAACTGCCAAAATGTTATGAAGCCGTATTCTCTGATTTCAATTGAATATTTAAAAAATTGTATCTGTCTGTCTACAACTACTCTTGCACGTTTTTGTTGTTGTTGTTTTTTTTTAAAATAAATTGTGTACATGTACCTGTTTGTCAAAATTTTTGTATGTGTTTTATTTTGTTCACAGGTCTGTCTTGAAAAGTAGACCTCAGTCTCAACGAGTCTAAATGTTTAAATGAAGGATTTAATAAGCATTTGTGTTTTCAGACTTGTGACAGATTAAAGCCTTTGGCCTCTGGGCTTTATACAAATTTTCACATTTTCATATTCGCTTTCTTGCTAGCTCTTAGCATACTTGAGCACAGAAACAGTTATACAGAAGACAAATCCTCTTAAAATCAGAAGAATCCTCAAACAATAAAACAAAAATGAACTTTAATTGCTTTGCACTTTTTTTCCATCTTTTCAGCTACATGGAGTCTGTGTGTCATAGAAATGTCATTTTAAAAGTAAAGAAAAGGGGGTATATTACGTTAATCTGTAAGCTTTGGAGCCGCTTGCTTTGCTTGTAAAACTTTTGATCCTGACTGGAGGTTTTTTCCAGTTTTATGGCAAAGTATGCTAAACACCAGGTGGCTAGTATCAGATTTATTAGAGACATGTGAGAGTTGTACCATTAATCTCAACTTTACTGTTTGCATGATATTCTGATGTAACTAAATTCAATCTTCTGAACTAACATCGACATGCATGCAGGCAAACGCACAGGAAACAGAGGTTTTGACGGTTATAATGAGACAGATTTATAGACATAAAGGCATTAAGAGCACTCTATTGGACTGTCAAAGGGAGTAGACAATAGTTGAAACAGAAAGAAAAAGGATTTATGTGTTCCATGTGATCCAAGTTGTGCGCTTGCGCTGATGGCTTTGCTTGAAACCAGTCATCCACAGACACCGCTTGAAGAGTGTGATGGTCTGGCTCATCAACACAAAGCCGACAGGGGCAGAAAGATTTAAGACAACTCCTATTAGTGTCAAAAGCAAAGTGTTGCAAACCGGTCCAGGAATTCCCTGGAACCTTTGTATTTTGCGTATCCTTCTTCTATTAATTCTCACAGCACTCGTTTGAATCAGCCGAGGAAAACAACCTTTAACCAGCGAGACAGAACAGGACTAAAAATGATTAAGTCTAGTAAACATATTGACATGGAGAACAGATTGACTTACGCATGAAAAGAGCTCTTCTGAAACCACTTGAACAAGACGTCCCCTGAAGTGACCCCTAAGTGTTCCCATTTAGTGACTGTTGGTTGTGTAATATTGTTCTGCCAAGCATCGTGACTCATCGGCTTTTATTGCTGTTTAATTTTAAGACTGTATGCCTTTTTTTTTTTTTTATTATAGCGGCTGCCTTTTTACATATCCATAAACATGTTTCCATGTCCAGCTGGGTTTGACCGTGTTCCTGGTTCATGTTTCATGCATTTTAAAATGTTTTTTAAGACATGGGTGTGAAGGCCATTGTGGTGGGTGAGCACATATGTGAGCCTATTTTCAGATCCGAGACTACAGCCTGCTGGCTTTAATGTGTTGTTGTGGATACAACAACTGGCTATTTCTTCAAATGCGTCCCCATCATTTTACATCTTCCCAACCCCCTCCTCAAGGATGGTTTTCCTTAAAAGGATGCTGCTCTCCATCTATACCAGCGATTACAGGGTGCAGGGACTGGTGTCTTTGTTGAAGAAAGATTTTTTTTTTAATTACAAAAATATACAGTTCAAGCACTTTTGTGTGGAAAGAATGTACATTTCTTTGTGTTTGAAAAAAAAGAAAGGTTGTGCGGGTAGGGGGCTGGTTGGGTGGGTGGAAAAAATAACTTGGAAATTTGGACCCATTCCATCCCAGTTCATCTCCTCCTCCCCTTCCTTCCCTCTATTTCTCTCTCCATGTCTGTCTGGCTTTCAGAAATGTGTTTCTCGTTGTCTGTCCCCATGCCTATGACTTTCAACACGCTCGGCTGGCATATTCTTCATGCTCGAAAACCACTCAAAACAAAACGGAAATCCATCTTTTTTATTCCCCCTCCCAACAATGATTGTATTTCACAGAGTCATACTGAAGTTTAATCAACAGCCAAATGAGAAAAACGTATAAAACTAATTTCCATATGTGTAAGCACACTTGGAGAATGATTGTCGCGTACAGTGCAGGAAATTAGTCCTATTTTCTTCAGGATCATTTATCATTTCCCTCAGGACACCTGGCCCTTTTCACTGTAATGATAACTTAATTATACACATAAATTATCCTTTCTGGTCTTCTGCACTCAAACAAAGTACTTTAACATGCAGTATACAGGTCATTTTAAGTGTAGGGATTAAAAATAAAATCGCCACTCTTTCCATGTAATCAAACGTATAAACTCCAACTCATTAATGTGTTGCTCTTTCACATCTGGAAGTGAATACAGAGCCCAAATAAATCTATAAGGTAGTAACAAAATATCTTTTCCAGCTACCAGCAACTATAGCAAGTTAAATACCGTATACGTGTGTTTCCTCCAGACGTTTATCTTGGCGACGTAGGACGAGCTGCATTAAGAGCTTGTGATGCTAACCTTGGGAATGAAATCACAGCCGCTGAAGTTCCTTTATGATGTGGCTTCTCTGCTCCATTAAGTCATATACTAATAAGAAAACTTTGTGGTTTCTTAATCAGAGAGACAGCTACCATTATTTTAGTGAAAAACGTAGGCATATACTCTTAATTCACCTTCTCGGTCATACACATTAGGTGGTTAACCTAACCTGACTTCCTATGAGCAGTCATATAGGAATATGGTAAATCCGTCTATGTTTGAATCAGTTATGATATCAAAAGAAGAACAAGCAGAATCTGTGTCTTTTATAGCAGAGAGTTCAGGTCACTGTCTGACGGTTGGTAAACTCCATCTTCAAGCTTGGCTCAATGTAGAAGGAGTTTCAAGTTTGCACTGGCCTATATAGCTGCGCCTTGACCAGCCTGGCTTTTGCATTCTTTCAATCTATGGGCCTGATCATCATGCGGACAGACTTCATCGAGTAGAAACCTCCGCCATAGTCGGCCCAGAAGATACCATCTTGGTATTTGCTACGGTAGACACCTCCGTTGTACCAGACACCGTTTAGGTTGGTTTGGCCACAACCGTTGTACCACCAACCTCCTTTATGGAAATGGGCACAATTACCTGCAATGGGAAACAGAAGAATGGGTTATCTTATTTCTTATGCTCCTCAGTGAGGTAATTGACACTGGCCTAGGAAACATTAATATAATTGAAAACATTTCAAGAAAATGTCATGGACCTCGGGTGTTTATATTTGTGTGTGTGTGTGTGTGGGGGGGGGGGGGGGTTTTTTTTTTTTTTTTGGGTGGTTGTGGGGGGGGGGGGGG
>VURO01049287.1:0-12916 GCA_015108175.1 Pelvicachromis taeniatus | reverse complement strand
CCAAAAAATAACTGTATGATTTAGAGGAAGGTGGCTACAACTACAAATAACAAACAAGGAATTTCTCCATTCCACAGTAATCGTAACCTTTAAAGTCACTATCCAAGTCTCACTGTGTAGATTCTATGCAATACCTCCAAAGACACTTCTCTAAGCTTGTAATTGATACAGCGTTTAATCCCCTGCAATCACATACACTACGCCAAGCCCTCGGTGACGTCATGCGGATTGACCAATCACAAGCTGGACAGTGACAGCTGACACTTGTGGTTTGACGTCCGGCGAAAAACTGTAGCGGCTTTAATCAAAACAGAGGAGCGTTTCATTAGCTGCCATTCGCTTAAAGGGGAAGACATGAATAAATAACGAGAGTAAGATTATTTAAAAAGCAGGTGAACGAACGTATTGCTGTTACTTTTTCCTTTCTTCCTACGGACTTCTCACTTTCAAGCATGGTGAGTTTGACCCCATTCTCTTCCATGTAACGTCGCCAGGGTTTTGTTTTCGTGCACATCGACTCTGTGACAAACACTCGGCTCTTGTGTAGAGCAGTTGAAGCAACAGTTGCTATTGTCCACTTTGCCCTCCACATAGCGGTAGGCACATGGGTGATTTAAACAGGCTTTGCTCGTGAGAGGAGACTCATCTGTTGCGGATAAATTTAGACGAAGGTTAGAGATCCTGTGTCACTATTAGATCCGTTGAGGCCTGAGCAAGACCACACAGACAACTGGAGGGTCTATGCATGCTTAAATGCAATTAGAATAAACTAAAACCTCTTAATATGACATTTACATCACAGAATTATGACATAATAATAAAACTTGCATGCTTGCATTTGGGCCAATTTGAGTCAATTGAGTTTTTTTTTTTTTTAACTGAGCTGCATATGAGCGTATACTTCTTCTGTGGTGTGTGTGATTATAGTGATGCATGGTGATGTTATTGCAGGATGCAGAAGGCCCCTCGACACTTTGTGACCTCTGCTTGGCTCAGGTGTGCCGGAGCTTGAGCTCTCTGTGCAGCATGAGAGCAGACGGCTCCATGAGCCTCATCTGGGCCCCGGTCTTCCCGCAGGAGACTGCTGACCAGCTTTTGAATCACATGGCAGCTAAAGGTAGGTCAGAAACGAAAACAGCTCTGCAAACATCAATTTCCTGCCACTACTGAGTGGTCACAGTTGTTCGACAAACTGAAGGAAAGAAAACTTATTCCAGAGCATTGAAGGTGAAATCATTTATTAGTTCGCAGTAAACAGAGGTTTCAGTTTGTCAGGCTGCAAGAGTAGGAAAGATATATTCCACAAACATAAGCATGGCTAAACTGATGCTTCTTTTTCCTACAATGTCCCTCTGTTTGCTTCTTCCCGTAAGAGATACTGAATGACACAACTGTTGGGATTTTCCGAAACTGCAAAGAACTCCGTCTGCGCCGAGCCTCCATCCGGAGCTGTCCACTCTCTGCAGAAGCTTTCCGCCTGGCTCTTTGCCCTCACAGGCTCCTGGAACTAGATGCCTCCTGCGTCTCTGGTGGTCTTACTGGGGCTGACATTGTCTCAGGCTTGGCCTCCAACCCTGAATGCAGATCCAGCCTGCAGAGGTTGTCTCTCAATGGTTTACGTCTGGACTGGGAGTCTCTAGAGGCAAACGGTGGGCTCCATGTTGGCTTCAGCTCCTTGCGGGGCCTTAGAATGCTAAACCTTGCCAACACAGACCTAAATGATGCTGCCCTTGAGGATATCTGCACTCTCCCTCACCTGGAGACTTTGGATATTTCTTGCAGTGTTATCTCTAAGCTTACTGCACTTCTTGAGTGCAAAAACACTCTGAGATCCCTAATTGCCCACAGGCAGCGGCACCTGGATATGTCCCCTGCCCAGCTGCTCTTTGTCTTTAGCCAGCTTCAAGCTCTCAAGCATCTGGACTTTTCAGAGGACCACTTTGCTGTGGATGACAGTGATGGAAGAGATGGAGATGAGACAGTGCGGCAGCTTCTGGAGGGGAGTCCCCAAGTCCTCCCGTCACTTGTTTCTTTAGATATCTCTGGCAGGAAGAGAATCAGTGAAGCTGCAATCAGAAGCTTTGTGGAGTCCAGAAGTGGACTGGTCTTTTTGGGCCTGCTAGCCACTGGTGTTAGCTCCTGTGACTTCTTTTCTACACAGAAAAATCTAAAAGTAAGAATCTTTTACTATTCTGAGAATGCAATGGTAGAAATACAAGCTTGATTACTGCACAAGCTTCTCATTTATTTTTGACTTGAGGCTCTGTTTGTACTCTGTGAATATTCCCACTGCATTTCCTGTCTCTGTAATTCTGTTGAATGTGTGTTCAGGTAACAGGAGAGGCTGATGAGAACCAGGTGTGTGAGGCACTCAGAAGGTACAGAGACCGCGAGTGTTTCATACGAGAGGCCCTTGTCCATCTCTACAGTCTAACCACCGACACTGACAAACCACAGCCAGACGTTCTGAAGGTCTTGTGGTCTGGTTTCTGCATTGACTGCATTGCTATGCGACACATCTTTAGTAAATCTGCAGAATAATTTGTTTGATTGGGTGGTAACAGAGAATCAGTTGACAACTATTTTTCTTCAGTTTAGGAGGAACAAAAACTTAAGATTTTACTCTAGTGTGAGCTCTTTTCCCTTGTTCATGATTTTTTTTTTTTAAACTAGTAATCTCACTGAAACCAGCGTTTCCTCTTTTTAATTAAGTCCTTGCCAAGAGAAACAGCATATAAAAAAAATCTTTGGTTCTTTGGTGTTTTAAACCGCGGTGCTAATTTACAGCTTTAATGTCCTGTGACCTGTGGATATTGAAAAGAAGAGGCGATGAGGCAGTTTAAATTACAGCCTTGATGTTATACATTACAGTCCAACTGTAGAGCTGAATCTGTTGAACAGAGCTGAGAATTGAACACGACAAAATGCAGATCGAATATTGGTTGCATTACTTTTTCAGAACCACATGTTTGTGTAATGTAATGATTCCCGAATGGGGTACAAGTACCACAGACAGTACTTCTGAAGGATCTTGAAGTATAGCAAGATTAGCACAACTGCTAACAATGATCTAAAAAACTGAATTAAACAATTAGGTGCAAAGTGATATAATTAATATGAAAATGAGCTAATTGTATGTAAGCTATTTTTAATTTTTTTTTTGCTAAACCAAAGCAATAAATGGTTGGAATGTGTGAGCTAGCTAAAATTTTGAGTAAATATCTGTAAAATATTTTGGTGAAATGTTACTGTTAAACTATAGACTAACATAGTTGAGTGAAATAATTTAGCTACATAAAATTCTGAATGCAATGTTATAAAGTATTTAAATATGGCTAGCAGTTATATTCTTAGCATAGAGTGGAGCTAGCTACAATTAGCTACTAGTGTTAGCGAGTCTTAGTAGCTACTTATTTATAATTTTATTTTATAAGTTATTTATAAGTTGATTCACTAAAAATGAATAAATATTTTGATAACATGTAACAGGTAAACTGTAAGCTAAGATTATGAATTAAAAGTTTAAATTATAATGTAAAAGTACAGATAAACAGTTAATATTTTTAGCTATCACAGTAAATGAAATTAGCTAAAAATCAATAGCTGTAACAATGAGTCGAGTAATAAGCCGAAGGGTTTTACCATTCAGTTTAACAGTGCTGTGAGCATATTTCAGATAAAAAAAAAATGTTGGGCACCACTAATATAATGGATATTTTGTTGTCCTTTAGCTGGTGGTGAGTGGTATGCAGAGCCACCCCACCTCCTTGCACATCCACCTGGTCGCCACAGCATGTGTGTTCAACCTGACCACTCAGGACTTGGCAGAGGCCATGCCCATCAGCTTGCTCAGCTCTACTGTCACCCAACTGTTAAACACCATGAAGAATTTCCCCAACCACCAGCAGGTCAGGACTATGCTCAGTGGCTCGAAGGCTTTCACACAGGATGTGGCATGTGCTCTACTCGCCTTTGGGTTCACTACTAATATTGGGTGTTTTAAAGCTTGGCGTCTCTACTGGGATGGAAACTTGTGTTCCACAAAAGATGTGTGTATTCCAAAATTTCAGACTTATGATATTAACTTTTCCTCATTTTGCCTTCCCTACTTGCTGCCATGTCATAGCCTCCTTTCCACTAGCTGTGTGTGCCTCCGAGCAGCCATGGGTCAGAGTTGAAATATGTTAAACCCGCAAGTGCTCCTGACCTGTGCATTTGCTTTGCACAGCAGCAAAGTGCTGTTGCGTGGTGCAAGCTATTGAAGATAATAGATGCACTGAAAAACCATTATTTGAGGTAATGGATGGATTTCAGTGCATGCCCCATCCTTTGTGAAAGCCACCATCAGATTTTAGAATCATAATATCATGTAGTTGTATACTAGCAAAAGGTGGCACACAATGGTTTTGTTCTAGCTGAGTTACCTTTCGCCAGAATCCAACTTAATTCCTGACAGAATTAAGACTTAATTCAGATTGTAGTGGTAGTTCCTCTCTAATACTCCATACTTCAATTAATGAAGTGTTACCGTCTCTCTAGGTGCAAAAGAACTGTCTGCTGGCCCTCTGCAGTGACTACATCCTCCAGGAGGTTCCTTTTGACAAGTTAGTTTACTTTCCGTCAGTCGTAATATGACCTTTGAGTCCAGTGGTCTGGCAGTAGCCAAAATAATCAGTGCACGCATAGAGTGGCACTATAGTGTTTTTCCAACAGATTGGAATCCAGCTGAGTTGTAGTTTTTTTCTGAGATGTAGCTTCCAAAAGAAATCGTTCTTCCAGATGTTCAACCAAAGCAGTGAACTTTTCGCAAGGTTTTGCTGTGCATCGCTGGTGTATTTTTATTATACTGTGTGTGTCCTTATATCCATGTTGTGATCATGCTTCAGGTATTTAGCAGCCATGCTGGTGATTAACTGGCTAAGCAGCCACGAGGATCTGACCCTGCAGAGGATGGCTGTGGCTGTCATCTCCATTCTGGTGGCCAAGGTCGAGACTTTTCTTGCTCGCTGTGCATTAGTCTGCTGCTGGAAAATAGTGGTGGCACCTTTTAATCCTACCTGTTGAGAGCTAACCCCGTGACACTCATTTCAGCGAGCGGCTTTATGCTTTCATTTAGTCCCGTTTAAATGTGGACAATTTTCCTGTGGGATAAAAGTACCCTCTTGTTTTAGACTGACATTTAGCAGAATGGATTAAAAAAAAAAAAACCTCAAAAGAAGCACTCATCCATTTGTTTTTATGTGCAGTTGTCCACAGAGGAGACGGCACAATTCAGCAAGGATATCTTTATAATGAAGGTACATTAAGGCTCTCAGGGTACCGGCTTAGCACAGGTTTATTTCTAATTCTCTCCCTCTCTTTTTTCTCTCCCTTATCGTCTCTCTCACGTGTCCATTTACAGTTACTTAATGCATACACCTCTCTACTTGATGCCCCCGTCATTCCATCGCTTAATGCACACCTACGCCTAAGTTTGTTCTTTTCTCTGCTTTTCAGTCACTTCTTCTTGCTCTCCACACTTTTGCTCTATGTCTAAAGCTGCACATTATTAGTATGTGAATCGTTTTCTCCACTTAATTCATTTCTCGCTATGTGTACAATATTTCTCCTATATAATTATTTATTCTACTGAAAAGTAATCTCCCATTTCCTCTCTCCTTCTGTGCTTTTCCTCAGTTTCATATTTCCTCTTCTTGTTGTCTCTGTTAACAGCAGCTGCTGGCTATTGTGCAGCAGAAAGCCATGGTTGGAGTTGTAGACTCCACTCTGAAGTTTGCCCTTAGTGCTCTGTGGAACCTGACGGATGAAATGCCAGTAGCAGCGCGCAATTTCATTGAGTGCCGGGGTTTGGAGCTGTACGAGGAGGTTCTGGAGGTAGAGGAGACCAGAAAATATAACAATAGACACACTGATTAAAAATGAACCCTCACAAAGAGAGACGTTAACATAAGAGTGTATGTTTCCTCTCATGCTGTTCCCTTTGCTTTGCAGTCCTACTACACTGAATCTTCTATTCAGCAGAAAGTTCTTGGCCTTCTGGTGGGTAGTGTATATACTTTTAAATGAAGTCATCTGTTGGCAGTCGTAATCATACACAAAACAGTTCCTGTGTTATGCTTGCCCTTGATGTGTCTCTGCCATATTATGCTTTTGTAGTCACTGCTATAATTGGTCTCCGTATTTTGCAGAACAACATTGCTGAGGTAGAGGAGTTGCAGGCTGATCTGATGGAGGAGGACCTTTTGGAGCACATTCTCAGTCTCCTGCAGGACCCCCAGGTGGATGTGGGGGTTCGCTACTTTGCAGGGGGGACACTGGCGCACCTTGCTTCCAGACCAGATGCCTGGACCCTGGAAAATGAGTTGCGCAGCACTGTAGTGAAGCAGCTGGTGTGTGAGTGTGTGTGTGTGTGTGTGTGTGTGTGTGTGTGTGTGTTTTAAATGCTGCTTTTCATGTACGATCCACCACATTTTTTAGAATATGTCTTCCTGTCTCTGCAGCATGATTCCATCATGACGTGGACCCATCTTGAGAGGGAGATGGTATCTTACAGGTGAGAGAATGGCAAAGAAGGAACAGAAATCTGTAAAGAGAGAATTCAACTAGTCTCTCATCTCAGTTTGGCATCAGACATGAGCTCCATGTTGCATAAGACTTTATTTAAATAGTTTCCCAGTAATTAGATTACACATGTTAAATTCTCTTAAGATTACTCAAAATTTGTATAATTTTTGGCCAATTTAATCAGTGTAATATAAGCCTGATCTTAAACACCACGGACAGTTACTTGAACAGTTTTCCACCAAAGAGTTACTTGAACCTGAAACATTTGGAGCATTAACTGGGTTAAACAGGTGAGCGGTGAGGACAACCAACTTGATGATAACTCGAGAAAAGGTTCTCTGATCATTCTGAATATCAGTGGCCTTGACCTCATGATTAAGATAAGACCTCAAGGTCAAGGTCAGAGGTCAAGTTTACTGAACACAGTAGTTTGAGAAGGA
Source organism: Pelvicachromis taeniatus (assembly GCA_015108175.1). NCBI lineage: Eukaryota > Metazoa > Chordata > Actinopteri > Cichliformes > Cichlidae > Pelvicachromis > Pelvicachromis taeniatus. Next base: position 5,912 of record VURO01049287.1, on the reverse strand, counting down.
GGTTCTGTAGGATATTTTAAACCATGCCATAGGTGTATTTATTCAGGAAAGGATATGTGGCTTCTCATACTGATCTCATACTGCATCTACTGACAATCGCTGATATTTGGGAATTTTGCAATTTAATATAATTCCCACATTTCTTTTCTCAATGGTGCAGTACAATATGTAGCTATACCGGCACCAATGTTTCAGCCTTTTGGATGCATTGACTCTTTCCTAATTGGCATTCATTAATTTTTCTTAGTGATGATAACCCTTCTGCTGTAACTGTATGGGTTTTCAGGAGTGGGCACAATTTGATAGCTGAAGTCTTAAAAGATGACCTGGTAATTATGTGTTATAAAACTAGCATGTCCACTAGATTTATGCCAGCTAAAGAGTTTTGCTGCCAGAAGTCTGAGGGGTAGCACTGACGCCTGCCAGTTTTTGTGTTGCTTGTTTTTATATCCGCTGAGTTGTACCCAGAATATTTTCACAAGTGCTACAGAAACTCTCAGACATCACAAGAAAACATCCTAAATGTGATGCAGAATAATTTTCTGCATCACCTTAGCTCACATACTCTCCTGGATTGCATCTGGCACAAACAAAAACTGGGTTATTTGATGTCCACGTTTCAGGTCGTTCCAGCCGTTTTGCCCTCTGCTTCAGACTTGTCAGCCTGCAGGTGTGCAGCTGTGGGCAGTCTGGGCCATACATCTGGTCTGCACGCAAAACAGTAAGACACACACACAAGGTTACACTATTGGGGTGATGGGTCGATGTGAAACAGTTGTTTTATTCATGCAAAAATATGATCATATTTTTATAGGCTGTTTGGTTTATTAATAGTCAGGTCGTGTTAGGACTTGAGCTTTATCCCTCTTTCATCTTCCTATCACTTCCCCTCTCCTCAATCCATCCAGGTTCACACTACAGCAGCATGCTGGAAAAGGAAGGCCTGACTGAACTTCTGAAAGCTTTGGCTGCACATCCCAGCACGCACAGTGACATTAAAGGACTATCAGACAGCATCTTGAACATGGTAGAGCAACATCAGATTCATGCGGGAGCGTGCAACAATCAGACGGCACCTCAAAACTCTTGACAGAAGCGTTAAAAAAAATATATATATTTTACTTGATTTTCTATGTTTGAGATATATCTGAAATATGCTAGATATATAGTTGCAGAGAAAGCAGATACAGTATCAAGGTGCAGACACTTAATGCTAATCCTCTGGAAACATATTTAATAGAATAATTAAATTCCCCGTGTTGTTACACGGGGGTGTAACAACTGCAAAATGTTCCATGTTACTTCATCCACTTAAATATTATTGAAATTCAGCTCATTCACACAACAGAATGTTATTATTACTCAAAACCAAGCTTTGCAAACCTTCACCATGTGTAAGCGAACAGCAACTGCAGCGTGTACATTTGTGATAGGACAGGGAGACGTGGGTTTTCCTTGTCATTTCATGTGTGTCACTGTGCTGACATGAATTGGGGCAACCAGCTATCCTATTTCCAGTCTGCACCCTCACCCTTGCCTGTGGCATCACATGGCCTAATCAGTAAGTTGCAGCAGAAATTAACACGGTCTCACAGTCAAAATAATCTAGTTTATCTGAGAGTTTAGTATGCAGACCTGAGTAGACCTGCACATTAAGCAATGCATTACCTACAAAACCCATGCAAATATTACACCCAAAGCCATGGAAGCAATCAGGAGCAAAGGACTGAAGTGGTCACAGGCATTTCAGCATACTGCTGAAGTAGGCAGCTTACAGGTTCCACTATGTTTTGATTGTTACATGCATAATTATATATACTGTTATGAGTCAGCATTAATTCCCCTCTCTCTCTAAAAAACAAAATTTTATCTGGAGTTACTTTAGTAACTCCAGATAAGCATTAAAAGCATGGAAAGTTTGTGACATGGAAACCTGAAGCCCAGCAGGTGTTCATGTTTCCTGTATTGGGCTTAAATAATTCTGTTTGTCCCTGCAAAGTAATTCAGTCACCAAAACAATTAAAAGACTCATTTTAAAATGATCCTTTCGTATGTTACAGGAAATCCTATTTCATTCTTTAATGAACATATACACACCTTGTAAGGCTTTTTGGTCTATTAACAGTGCATGCAGAAGTAGATAGGACACTGCACTCAAACCCAAAAGAGTAGAAATCACTTATCACATTGCCCTTGTTTACTCGCCATCCAGCAGGGCTCACCGCCAAAACAGATCTCAGCAGCTGGCACTTGTGGGCTCTCTCCACTTCACAACAACTGTAGAACCTTAACACAAATACCGCCACTGTAGTTTGTTTCAGGGCTAATGATTGGGGGAAAGATGGATTACAGTACAAAAACACGTCCCAGCGGCGCACAGACTGACACTCTCACTGTGCAAAGTCACACACAAAGCTACATCGTACACTCTGGTTATTCACGTGGGGATAAATGCACTCTGTTAACGGAGTTCCTCCGCTCCTTCCTGTCGTACATGTGGGTGTAGTAACAACAAGACATTTAAAATGTTACACAGAGGAGCTCGAGCTGTGTCACAATTGTATTGCTCTGCTTAGTGCCATCATGGAGGTCCTTGAGAAAACTGTCAGTGTAAAAAAAACAATTCTACAGGATGGCTGTCTGGTTTAACCAAATTGTGTTTGTGCATTTTATAATACTAGCAAAAGGTTTTGTATATTTGAACTGGGTCTGTAGTTACCACAGAAAATTTGGCAAACATTTCTAATTTCTTTCTATTGGCTTTTTTAGCGAATGCTGTAAATCAGACAAGTAAAACGATAGTAACACAAGATGAATTAAGTTTTTTTGAGTGACAGGCATATTTGTATCCAGCCACTAAATATAAAGCCAGTACATGGTTAGCCTAGCTTAGTATTAAGACAATGAAATGCAAACAGCAAAAGTTTTTTTTACTTTGATGATTGGTTTTAACTCATAGATTTAGAACAATGAAATAACCTAATTAATTTGGCTGTAGGTGCGAATGTGCATGTGAACCATTGCCTGTCTCTCTGTGCTCGTCCAGCCTCTCACCCTGTGACAGCTGGGGATGGATGCATGGATATTTTGACTATGGCTTAGATACAATAGTCCGACTTAGATGTCTAAATTTATCTACACATTTGTTTAGCTCTTGACTCTCTTAAGTGGGATTATTTTGCTATAAATTCCTTTTAAATTTAAACCTCTGAATGTATTCAGCCTTGCTGCTCTTGAGACTGTATATAAAAGGTGGATGTAACTTCTGTGCCTAAAAGGTGAAGCTAATGCGAGAGTGCCTTAAACCCGATTCTTTCTAATGGCCAGCAGGGGGCGACTCTACAGGTTGCAAAAAGAAGTTCAGCTTTTTAGTAATTTATGGCAAAACGGCCCTTCAGCTCCTATTGTCTTTGACTTCATTAAGAGGTTTTTGGGTTGTTTTTCTTTTTCCCAATTATGGCTTCAAGTCTTATTGGATATAGCATGATGTAAACCACTGATCATCAACTGGCGGCCCGCGGGCCAAATCCGGCCCGCTGAGCCGTTCAATCCGGCCCGCGACTGGAAATCCAAAATTGTGAGGATCAAAAAGAAAATAGTGGTCCACACTTTTAAAGCAACTAAAAGTGCTCTATAAATAAAGTTGACTTAGCCTAATTGAATTGAGGCAAAATATCTATCACTCCTAGTGGTTGACTGTGGTATAGGTGATGGGAGCCTGAATCAAATGCCTTCAGTTTTGTAATGAAATGGAAAAAGTATAAACATTAAACATAATGTTAAGCCAAAATTAGATTTTTATTTGATTTTCTCCTTGGGGGTCCGGCCCCCCAAGGAGACTGTCTGGTAAAACTCTGGCCCTCTGACAAATATAGTTGACGACCCCTGCCCTATGGAGTAAGAATGTTCATATTCATATGAGATAAGTTCATACATGTGTGAAGGCAAACAAGTGAATACTTTTGTTAATGTAGTATAGATTAACCAGACTATAGTCTAAAAGCACTGTATGCATATTTTGATATGTAGCTTAAGTGCTCTCAGTTGTCAGAAAGACTAGTAAACAGTTATATTGATGCCAAATGCAAGTTCATTGCATTCTATATGTCTTATGTGGTTCATGAAATGGTATTTACTAAGTTAGATCTGGAAACAATGAATGACCTCTCAAAGCTACGACTGTTTGGGTCTCTTTTTATATTCCAAGCTTTGCTATTATCATTATTATTTTCAATTTGGAATGATATGCAAGTTTTAAAAAACAATTTTCATCTTGTAAGCAAGCAGAAAAAAAACAGACTTCTTCATGTTTTTAAGTTTGCATTAACTATTAATTTTTTGTGGCTAAAAGAGGTTAATTAATGCCTACTTTAATTGTGTATCTTATAAGAATTAAATGATGATCCTTGCTTGCATGTCTGAATAAAAGAGGGGAAAAGACTCAAAGGAATCAAGAAGTGTATATACACTGGTCTTCAGTGTTTTGTGTCAATCTATGTAAAAGTTACTGCCGTTAATTTGAAGTTAACATTAGGGTTAAATTAAAAATTAAATTCTACATTCTACTACTAAACTACATTCACATTTACACTAAGATACAGTTCTGTAAAAAGTTACAAATCTAAACTCATCGGGATATTTTCTGGGCACTTATTTATTTGTATTTTTTGCATATTTGTCAAACCTACATGTTTGACAACTAAATACAAACTTCTGGTTTTAAATCATTATTTCTTTTATTGAGGGGAAACCCTACCTGGCCCTATGTAAAAGTAACTGTTCCCTAAACGTTATCGTTATTGAGTTCAAGAGAGCTGAATTGACCTGAATATTATATGAACTGGTGAAATGTGTTTTACATTTAAAATGTTTAATTTTCAACAACAAAATTTTTTTTTTTAAGTAAATAACACGTAATAAACGTAATAAACACAGACTTCCTGTGTTTATTTTGCATATTATTTCTATCCCCAGTGGTTCACGTTGGCTACTCTAGCTTTCTCCATGGTCCATATTTATGTTAGGGTAGCTGGATGATACTAAATTTGCTATAGGTGTGAATATGAGCATCTTTCTATGTGATAAACCGGCAATCTGTCTGGGTGTACGTCTGCTGTGTAGGTTTAAAAAAATCTATTTCCCAGTTCAAATTGGTTATGGTTTGAATAATGTGATATCAATTCATTAAATTCTGAATCTCAGGTTAAAGCTCACAAAACTATTTCAAGAACCGTCAAACAGCTAAAAAAGCAAATGATTAAAGAGCAGCTAAGCAGATTCCCACAAACATGTAAAGACAAAGCGCAGATCTCCCCGTTCACCCGACGGCATGCCTTCGAAAGCAAACATCTCACAGATTCTGAAGCTGCTGGTGCTGCTCACCATTCTCCACCCAGTTCACCGACGAGCAGCAAAAGACGATGAAAGCTATGATTCATGTTTGAAAAACATTGTCATGAATTTACCAGTTTACCATTAAAAAAGCCTTTTCTTTGTTAGTTGCTTGCTTATTACGCACCAGTCTACCGTTGTGTACAGTGTCATTTAAACGTTTACAAATGATGCCAAATTACAAAACGCTCAGCTGTGTCTCTAATGAAACCTCTGTAACTGTGCTCTGCTGCACCTCAGGAGCATCAGGTAATATTCATGTGCTGATTCATGGTTTTCTTCAGTTTGTGATCTACTGCAGGGCTCTTCTGCAAAATCGAATCGAATCAAATCCAATTGGGGATTGAATGAAATCGGGACCTTGTGAATCGGAGTCAAATCATTTATAGTAATCAGTGACGATACCCAGCCCAGCTGTCACCCTGTCCAGCCTTGATTGGATATGTGGTCAAGAAGATGGATGGAATAAAAGTTTCTTTCAATTGAAAAAAAAGCGTCACCAACACCACTAAATTTTTACT
>VURO01049285.1:26042-42244 GCA_015108175.1 Pelvicachromis taeniatus | reverse complement strand
ACACACACACACACACACACACACACACACACACACACACACAGTCTGTATAGATTTTTTAAATACATTCTCACCCTACCATGACCACCCCTGTCTTTTGTCCTGGTTTCCATTAATTTCCCAGTTTATTGTTTATTTTATTTTTTTTAAATCTGTTGCCTTATGGTTCCAAGCATTGTCACCAATCTTTTTACATTTTATTTTTATTTCAAAGCACTTGTTTAATCAGCTATCTATGGACTTTTTAATGTCTACAGTCTCAAAACAACACAGCCCTGCCCTCCAGCACTATCAGCAGCAGGAGCAGCAGTAATCCCTCAACAGCAACATTGTACGCCATCAGGTAAAACATAAGCTACATTTGCTTTGCATTGTCCCCGCCTGATGACATATAGTATGATGCGATTCCATATTAGATTCGTCATGAATGTGAGCTGTTGTTATTCCGCCTGTTCTATCTGCCCCTTCTTTTAACTTTGAGCACCCATCCATTTAAACGTCTCTGCACGGCCCTGGGTACGATGGAGGAAGATGATCACATAAAGGGAGCAGAAAAGAAGAACTCCTGACTAAAATAGTTCCTTGACTTCACCGCATGCTGTCTGTATGCTTTCATTGTGCACCTGTGTACTTTACTATACTGTGTGCTCTCCCGGCCGTCAGGTCACTGTAGCTGGTTGGTGTTAGTCTCTCCGCACTATCACTGCACGGCGCCTGCGCGGTGTTGTCACCGCCTTTGCTTGCAGCATCCGCCATTTTGCAGTAATTTAGTAATCCCGCTGCTCCCATTCGTTGTACGGCGCCAGTAAACACGGCTCATTGAAGGAATATTATTATTATTATTATAGCGAGGTGAAAAGATAATTTCACGTGTCTTGCGATGGCTGACCCATCAGCAGATGTGGAGGTGCCCGAGGGTGCAGAAGTGCGCAAACTGTCGGAACTGCGGGTCATAGACCTGAAGGCCGAGCTGAAGAAACGAAACCTGGACACGACGGGTGTGAAGAGTGTGCTATCGGAGCGTCTGAAAAAGGTCTGAATTTTACAGTCCCTTAAACAGCCAGGCGCTGAATAACAATGCTTAAAGTACACAGAAAGGCCGGCATTACAGACGTTTACCGCAAAAATTCGAGTGTACTACGTTACGAGGTCATTGACCCTAAATGTATGCTAAGTGCTAGCATACGCTTGCACCAAATAGCTCGCTGATGCAGCTAATTTGCGTGCATTCACCTATTTGGCATGGTTTTATTTCAGCTGCTGCTTAAATGTACAATCTGTAAAACGTTTTTGCCGTACTCTTGACAAACAGGCAATCGAGGAGGAGGGTGGAAATCCAGACGAGATTATCGTCGCTCCGGAGTCGACCACCAAAAAGGCTAATGTTACACCTAAACGCGCTGCCAGAGGTAAGATTTGCTCAGTAGCGAGCTCTTCAAACAGCATGTAAACACGTTTTCCCTTTGTTTCTGTGGCCGAGAGGCTTCTGCAAGCCAGTTGACACATAATACGTCGTGTCGTAGTATTTCATGCTTGTGCAGCATCCGTGAAAAATTGGATATCGCTTTCTATTCACTTCACATAACTGAGCATATTTGATTGTTAGTCAAATGATGCAGACTTCCTTGCCTTCATAATTCCCACATCTTTACGGACAAAGAGTATTAATACTGTCAGTGAAACTTTTAGGCTCTTTTTTTGGGTTTGAAAGGAGAGTATAGCAAGAGCAAGGATAACAGAAGATATGTGGGAGAGATTTTGGCACCTGTCAAGATTAAACTAAGGTGTATTTTCTTCAGATGCCAGGCAGGAGAATGATGAACCAGAGGATGGCACTATGGAGGAGGATTCCCACGATGGCCATGTAAGTTTATTGATAGGACTATCGTGCTCTTCCTCCAATTTGGCTGCTGCTGATGTATTAAAAACCTCTTTGTCTCATCAGGAGGAGGAGCATGAACAGGAGAACATGCAGGACATGGACATCCTTGACATGAATATTCTGGATGAGACTGAGAATGACAACGGAATACCAGCTGAAGATGATGAGTATGGAAGTGAGAACTTTTACACAGAGGACAACACGGGGATGAATGAAGAAAATGACTACAGGACACTTGAGTCGGAAGAAGACACAAGAGGTCCAGAGGTGAGAGCTAATACTAGAAACCTGTGTGCTAAATCTTTACTTGTAACTCTGTTTTAATGTTAGTTTATTTGAATATATTTTAACAGATGGGTGAATTTGACATGCTGGATAAGGATGAAGATACGACTTTTTCAGCAGCCAATATGGTACGTTTACTGACATATATTTCTTAGACCTGCAAAGCCTCTTAAAACATGATAAGGTTTTAACAGAGACATAATTTTCTGTGTTGAAGGCTCAGGATCCAGAGGCTGAGGACACAAAAGAAGAAACAGGTACTGTAAAAAAAATTGGCTCATCATAAGGTTGAGGTTTAGATGTGCAGTGTTAAGCTTGAAAATGCAAACACTTTGTTTAGTTTCAACCAACAAGAGAGACTGGAAGCCCAAAGGGAATTGCTGACTTTGTGTTGAAATTTGTTTAGCTACAATTTCTTTTTTCATTTGTAAATATCGGTCAAGTTACCATAAGTCTTCTCACATGCTCATATGATTGTGGTTAACATGTTGATTCACTCGGCCAGCAATTCAGTTTCAAGGTGAGGGAGGTGTAAGCTTGTTGTAGGTGATTGTAGTGTTTCTAGGTTGCCACATGAATGTCAAGGCAAAGAAGATGCATCAAGATTTATCAACTGTCACGACTTTTTAAAGACGCTGAATCAGAAATCAGCTGGATAAGAAACTCCTGGACTTGAGTTGAAGGTCTGCCCACTACCAATGGACGCTGGAAAAGTCTCAAAGGCTGAAAGAAGATGGAGTTTAGCGAGCCTCCAGTGTACTGCTGACGTTGTGGCTCTCTTCAGCACTCTACTCTTTGTCTGCTTTGGATCAGGTGAAAAGAGTGAAGTGGTTGAGCTTGAGAAATGAGTTTTAGCCCCTTTAGTTGCTCGGTTGTCCTGACAGCCTTTGGGCTCTTTTTCCAGTCTCTCTTTAGGGTCATCGTTTTAATACATAGTTCTAAGAGCACAGGCCAGTGGTCATGACGTTCCTAATCCAGGCCTTGCCAGTTCCTCGTTAACCATTGATGTGTTTCAGAAGTGATTAAACTGTGTGCCATTCTATTCCTGTTAAATCCGTAGAAAATGACAAAGTAGCCGGGTCTTGTTTATCTGAGCCGCTTAACGAAGATCAACACGAGAGCCACGAGACGAGCCCTGAAGAAGACCAAGGAGCCACCGCCGGAGGGGAAGAAAGTGTGTCCGACACAGGTGCCCAGTCCAACGTGACTGCCGCTGGGGATGCGGAGGGCAGCGGGGATGTTGTGGGGACTGATCCCAAAGAGGTTGGGGAGGAACAGAACGCCCCAGAAGAGACACTTGACGATGAAAACAAAATGTCGCAGGCTGTTAGTGTAAGCAAACAGGGCGGCGAGGGTGAAACTGTTGATTCAGAAACGGGGGCTAAGAAGGTTGAGGAGGATGAGAAGACAGAAGAGAAAGCTGCTGCGGATTCAGCCTCGACACTGAAAGAGTCCTCTTCTGTAGAGGGCGATGATCAGACAAAGAGGTTTGTTGCTTTCTGTATACTAGAAACCAAAAATGGTTATCTCTGTTGCTTTGGCCCCTTTGTGCTAGCAAAATTTGGATGCTCTTTTGGAGGTAAAAACGTTTTGTACATTTGTTTTTTGTTTTCCCCATTTTTCATTCCTTACACTCACCTGTCCCACGTTTCATTTAAAACCTAACTATTCAGATTGCCAGAGGATATAACTCAGTTTTATTCGCCAATAAATCACTGCACTATGGTACATGTTGGGTTGATCACTGTAGGTAATGAGATATAACAGAAATACAAACATATGTGCCAGAAGATCCTGGATGTCCTCGCCAACATCCTCACCGTTGTAGGTTGATGGCTTCTTTTCCCCTTTTTCTCTAGCTCTGAGGAGAAAGATGGCAAGACCGAGTCGAAGGATGAAAAGGGTGAGTAAGTGAAGTGGCTGCTTCGTGTTGGTGGTCTTGTTTTCAGTGGCTGTGTGCTCATTAATTTTATCGGGCACATGTGTAGGTGCTGGAGCTGGGGCCGCAGCAAGCAGTAGCAGGAATCTGTGGGTCAGTGGTCTCTCTTCCACTACCAGAGCGACTGATCTGAAGACCCTTTTCAGCAAATATGGCAAGGTTAGTTGATGGAAAACTGTCTCTCACCAGTGTTGGCAGAGAGTACATTTTTTGGATTGACACAACCGCAAATATTTATGGGTTTTATAAATGTCCTGCAGGTTGTGGGAGCTAAGGTGGTGACCAATGCCAAGAGTCCGGGGGCTCGCTGCTACGGATTTGTCACCATGTCATCCACAGAGGAAGCAACCAAGTGTATCAGCCACCTTCACAGGACTGAGCTGCATGGCAGGATGATCTCTGTGGAACGGGTGAGTGTGGGGAGAAAGACGATTGATTTTAGTAGAATTATTTCTTCTTCATCTTACAGGTCTAACAGTTCGATCATTTGCAAGCAGCAGGATATTTTCTGTTTAGCTTTGATTGTGTTGCAATGCCTAAACCATACAGTAAATAAAATGGTTAGAAATGCCAAAGATTAGAAATAATCTGAAGTAATTAGAAAGTTAGAAAGAAGGCAGAGTTGTTTCTTTAGACGAACTGATGTTGAGCCTGGTCTTGTGAATAAACACGTTCCTGTTTAAACATTACAGGCTAAAAATGAACCTGCAGGGAAGAAGCCAGCTGACAAGAACGACACCAAGAGGTCCAGCAGTGACAGGAGACACTCCACTGACTCCAAGTAAGACTGCCAGACTGTTCACTTGTGTTGAGTAATATTGCTAAAAGTGCCTCTTCATCTGGGAAAATTTGGCCCAGTGAGCGTTTAAATATCAAAGGTGTATTTATATATTTAGCATGCCTTTGTGCTTTTTGTATAAACCAAGATAAGGTACATTATCAGCTTTACTGTTCGATGATTTCTGACAATATGGATGTTTCTGCAGGTCTGATGGAAAGGATGAGAAGTCTGAGGGAGAAGGAAAAGATGGGAAAGGTGTGCGATGTGTTAGGATTTCCACCTGGACACGATTAAAAAAGGACCATTAATTAACCTTCATTACATACTTGACATTAATAATTGTGTTTGTTTGGCAGGACGAAATGAGAGGACTGTAGTTATGGACAAGTCCAAGGGAGAGCCTGTTATCAGTGTCAAAACCAAAAGCAAAAGCAAGGAGAGGGTAAGTAATCATTAATGACCCTGTAACGGCCATCTCCCTCTAAATCGGTGTTGTTTTGGTGTTGCATAAAGTGCTTAGCTCATGCCCGTCTCACACTCTTCTGCTCTTTCTTCAGAGCACGAAGAGTCGGGACCGAACTTCTCCGAGCAAAGAGAGGAAAGACATCTTGTCGTTTGATCAGATTAAGGAGCAGAGGGAGAGAGAGAGACAAAGACAGAGGGAGAGGGAGATCAGAGAGGTCGAGAGACGCAGATTCACGTAAGGATGATGATTACGGAATAAACATTGAGCCCAACATGGAGCTTAACAATACATAAATTATTAATACAGACACTTCTATAGAGTAGCAGGTAGCTGAGGTTTTGATTGGATAGCAGCTGATCTTTGCTGTTTTCATTCAGTGACCGCAATCGTGAATTCCGACCTGACCGTGAGCGCGAGCGCATCCGTCTCTTCCGGGAGCGGGAGGAGCGAAACCACTTGATGAGGAAGAGACACTGGTTGGAGGTACCGTCACATGACTCATCTCTGCCTCCAATTATGCGCCCTTTGGTACAACTCTGCACATAATCACTACATTTGCTTTCATTCCTCCCATATAAACACTTCTCAGTGTTAATCCCTGTTAATTTTAAACATGCATGCGTTAACTGTAATCAATGATTTCATTTGCAGGCTGAGAAGCAGCGCCTCGACGCAGATCGCATGGAGCGTCAGTTCCTGGAGCGTGAAAGGCTACGCATTGAGTATGAAAGGCGGCGAGAGCAGGAAAGGATCCTCAGGGAGCGCGACGAGCTGAGACGACAGCAGGAGCAGCTGCGCTATGAACAGGAGCGGCGCCCTGTTAAGAGGCCTTATGACATGGACGGCAGGTACAGGGACATAGTGTGGTGACACTGAACAGCAGCATTGAGTGTATTCTGTGCACGCTGCGTTTGTCTGCTGGATACAGCACTGCTCACTGGTCGATCCTCATTGTTGTTGTGGCTCTTTTTAGGAAAGATGACTGGCCTGACAAGCGCATGGCCATGGATGACCGTTACGGCCGTTCAGACTTCGGGCGCTATCAGGATTTTGATCACAGAGAACGGGGCCGTTACCAAGACGACATGATAATGGACAGGCGGGACAACACCCGTAATATGGGTGCTGACAGAGATGGTCAGGTAAGAACCCAGCATCCTCCTCCCAGATCTTATTCTGCTAGAAAAAGAAACAGTGAGTTACAAAACCACAAATATTTGTTGTTGGCACCACCCTGACTCCTGAATTCTGCATGTTGAAGTCTAGATGTGTAACATGCACACCGGTAAAGCCACTTAAGTTAAATAAAACAGCGTTGAGCTGATCACTGTGGCTTCACCGGATTGGCGTTTTGATATCAAACACAAGTGTACTTTAAAGTGAACGCCCACACTGTTGTGGTCCAGAGCTTTACCTTACAGCAAAAGCCACTAAACACTGAACATTTAGTGTGCAGAATTTGTAGTGTCTGCATCTGAGATGTAAGAATATGAAAATTTCAGCTGTCTCGTGTCCATTTGCAGCACTTCTCAGAAAGACACGGCAGAGAAGGAAGAGACTCCTGGAGTGGAGGCTATGACAAGCGCGTGAATCCCAGGTGAATGTCACTCTATGGTGGCTTTTTTTCCAATCGCAATAAGCGATTTTTATAGTCCACTAATGCAGTTTTCCTGTGTTTTTATTAGGGAGGGCAGTCGTGACTGGGATTCTAACCGTAAGATGGATGGAGACAGACCCTGGCAAGGTAAGTTTCACCTGTGCTTTAGTTATTAGCTCCAAAAAGCAGCTAAAAGCACTGCTGTCTTAACTTGGGTCTTTCTTCTTCTTCTTCTTTTTTTTTTTAAATTCCAGGTCGGGATGGAGCCATCCCAGGCCAGAGCCACATGGCACGGGGAGGAATGGCTGGGTGAGTAGCTTCTGGATTCAGTCTTTGTTTAAACTTGCAGCCTTGCTGGTTTCACAACAGAGTTGATGTCTGTGTGTCTTTTGATTTCAGAGGCCGTGGCGGCTACATGAACACGGGAACATCTCAGTCTCTCTCTGGAGCGCTTAACAGACAGAACCAGCTGATGCAGGGCAGCGGGCTGCAGGGCGGAGCTTTCGGTCGTCGTTACTGATGCCCGTCTTGATGCGGTTGTATAATGATGTGGTTATGTTGTTTTTGTAAAAAAAAACAAACAAAAAAAAACATTTTGTTTTTTTAAATCAAGATTTTTTTTCCTTTTTTGGGCACAATTCCCATCCATTTTTGATGGAAGTGTGTTTATCCCTTTGTGATACAGTGATGGTGTATTTATCATACAGCCCTACCTTGTTCGTACATCTCAGCTGTTATGCATTCGCGAGTTGGCGTGAGTGTGTGTGTGTGTGCATGCGTGTAAAATAAATTCAGATGTTTATTAAACCCTTTTCAGACATGTGATATGTAATATTGCTGGCTTCAATAATACATGGATGTTTCTAGGTTTGACTGAGACAGATTTCCACATGATTCTTTTTTCTTTCTTTTTTTTCTTGTACGGAAGAGTGATCGAGATGTTGATGCGGTCAGTTTAATGAAGAAGAGCGCATGTCTGAAAGAGGCTTTAGACGCCTGAGTTCATGGACCTAACCTCACAAGCCTCCTTTCTGTATCCAAGTACTTTAGAAATCTTTCTTTTGTTTTGTTTTTTGGTGAAAATTGATTGAAAATAGTTTGAGTTTCAGGTCGTTGTCATTTTTAAAAAGATGCTCAGTGAAAGTTTGTTGCAGATAAAAGCGTTTTAAAATTAAATGTCACACTTTGATTCTGCTTGCTTCTAACGTTTTTGTTTTTCCAATTTTTCCTTTTAGACTTGTGATAAATTCTAGAATTAAATGTGTGGTCGTGACTCAAATGTCCTATTTTTGTGCTTGAGCATGTTTTTAAAATGGTTTATGGGCCGCTCGGTGGCACCGAAGCTTAGGCCACAGGTATACAACTGCACACGCTCAATGTACATGCACATTATTTTTGTTCGTTTTTTAAAGGTGACACAGGTGACTAAATACAGGGTTGATGGGAGTTTGCGAAGCACAAAATAAAACGAGGACTCTGCATATGTAGTTTTAAATGTTAAGTACTCACAAGTTGTTTAAAGTAATAACGTACGCTGTAAACTAAGAGTATACGACTTCTTTTTGGAGCTTGTTCACATTAAAAGAACTAACATGCTGGGATGACCTTAAACACCCTGATGATGGGTACCAGTGTGTTTCATACTATATGACACATAATCTGCTGAGTCTTGATGGAGCGAAGTAAAAGTTAAAATACAGGAACTCAATTTCAGGAATACAGAACTAACATAGTTAAGTTACGATGAGCTTTATTTTGTTGAAAAGTAAAAATAAAAGGAAAAAAGGGAAGGAGCTGTATGTGGAGCTGTGACGGCTGTGTGTGCTCATCTCTGTGGGTGTTATGAACAGAGGTCAAAATGGTGTCTTACAGTGATAAATAATAATTTCCTGTTGTATGTTTGCAAAAGCTTTAACGTGTTGATATTTCTGGACAAAAACAAACGGGAGAAAAATGTTAGGCCTGGTCATTTATTGATGTAAAACATAATGTTATGAGTCCTATGATCCTCTTGTTAAAGGTTAAGAGTGACACATACAGTGATTCAGAAAAATAAGTTGCAGATCTACTGGGATTTTCCACCAACAATCATCTCTAGGGTTTACAGAGAATGGGAAAGAGAAAATATCCAGTGAGCTGTAGTTGTCTGGGGGAAAATGCCCTGTTGATACCAGAGGTCAGGGGAGAATTGCCAGACTGCTTTGAGCTGATAAGAAAGGCCACAGGGTATGCAGAAGAGCGTCTCTGAACACACAATGCATTGAACCTCAAAGCAGATGGGCCACAGCAGAAGAAGACAGCACTGGGTGCCACTCCTGTCAGCTAAGAACCAGAAACTGAGGCTACAATTTGGATTTGCCAAAATGAAAATACCCCAGTATTGTTATTCATTACGTTGATCCCTTTACGACCACATAAAGTGTACCCATCATCTGATGACTGCTTCAAGCAACAAAACACGCCATATGCCATAAAGCTCAAATCATCTTGAGCTGATTTCTTGGTTCACTTAAATGGCCTCCAAAGTCACCAGATCTCAACCCACTAGAGCACCTTTTGGATGCAGTGGAGTGAGAGTTTCATATCACGGATGTGTGACATCATCTTAATATGGATCAAAATCTCTGGGGAAGGTCTTGGGAACTTCCTGAAACTGTAAATATGACAGTTATCAAGGCACAACGTGTGTACTGCCCTTCTTACTCTTAAAATTCAGAAACTATATTAGAATTAGCAAGGAAACCTGGAAAAAATAACTGAGAGCTACTTCTTAATTACAATGTCAGTAAGACTATTTCAATCTTAATAAAAGCCCCCAAATTTTCCAGATTTTCCTCTTTCTTTTCCTTTTTGTCCACTAGAGGACATCCTTTAGTTGTAAATAGAAGCAGACTGGTTATATCTAACCCTTACGGGCTGAGGCACAGAAGTTGTATGAGTGAGGTTAAAATCAGGACATACATAACGGCTCTCTGACACCCTGACTGGCCACTCCTTAACAACAAACAGTCCACCAGATGTTGAATGTCCTGCTTAAATCAGCATCACTGACTGCTGAGAGAAGGAAAACAGCGTGAGAGCCTGGAGATAGCTGCAGATACTCCTCACAGGCACAAGACAGAAATATGGTTTGCAAGCACCCGTGCACACACTAACACAGAGGTCACTCCACGAGGAATGCACTCAGACACCCACCTCTGATGCTCAACATCACCCCCATGCTGTGAAACGTCATTTACCCAAATTCTTGGCCTTTGGAAAAATACTTTTTTTTTTCTAATGTCTGGGCTGTCCTTTGTGTCTCTGTGTCTCTCTTTTGTATTTCTTTGAACAAAACTCTAGATCTGTTTTTCAGAAATAGACAGTTCATAGTGGGTAACTACCAATATGGGACACATTTTTAGGGAATCATTGGTAGAAGTGAACTCAAATAGAAACTCACTGGCTTTCATCAGTTTCTATTGATTTACATCTGTTTTTGTTGATTTTTATCTTTCGTCTCTCTGAAAATGGAGGTGCTGATTTAGCAGAGAGAGTTTTAAAGTTTAGACCTTTTTTTTTAAACAGAAGGTCGGCTAGTTGAATGCAACATGTGTTTTTTACATCTTCAGAGAGGCTCCATGAGCTCCGGAGCCAAAGACTGATTGATGTGTATAATGTTTGGGTCTTGACAAGCTTTACTCTGCATCTTTGCTTTTACAGACATGGTTATCTCCCCTTTCATGACCTTTGTTGTAATTGTGCCTCTGTGCACCTCAGAAGATTTAGAATCAATCAAAATGTGACTGATGTGCAGATTTTCAGCTTTCATGCACCATTCTATCCTTTACCCTTGGCATTTCATTGCAAATTAAACAGATAAAATATTTTTAGCTAATTCCACTTGTATTTGGTGACTACTGTTATAACAAAAATAGTAAAAACTTTAGGGATGGCTGAATCTACAAGCTGGTACATTCTTAAAAACAACAAATGCACTGATCAGCTCATCAATAGCAAAATGCCTAAAAGACCACAGGAGACAACTAAAATGCATGATGACAGAATTATTTCAATGGTTAAGAAAAATAACTTCACATCATCTAACCACGTCACTCTCCTGGAGACATGTCACATTGTCACATTCTGCAATCTTAATGAATGGAAACTGAAAGGATCCAAACCACTGATTACCCTCAATAGTTCACATTAGACTTGAAATGATGATTAACTTGTACCAGAATGATGGTGAGAGAAAAGAGCTTATGATATGAAGAATACCACATCATCTGTAAAACATGATAGATTCACTCTCATAGCACGTTACTCTGCCAGTGGAACGGAGGCACTGGTGTTTATTGGTGATGTCACAGCTGATAGGAGTAGCAGAATAAACTGCTGAGGTGGCTATAGTCTGCTCAGTGTCTCAGGGAAAAAAAAAGTGATGTTCTTCAATGGTCAAGTCTTTTAACTGATGTCAGGCCAGTAGGGCAGCTTTTCAAATGCTGAAGACAAAACTGAATGCAGAGAGACCAAAAATGCAACTGAAGGAAAATGCAGTAAAAGCCTAGCAGACCATGTCAAAGGAGGAAACAGAGAATTTGGTGATGTCAATGGCTTCTAGACTTCAGGCGGTCAGTGAATGCAAAGGGTTTTAATTTTTTTTTAAATACTTATATTACAATGATCTTACGATCCTGTAGAAATAGGAGACTTTGGATAAAAATGGCTTTAATACCTAAACTGAAGTACTTTTAATAAACCCTTTGAATTAAAGCTTGATTTAAAATTCACTGTGCAGACAGAATTAAGCGTAACTGTCCGAAAGCCGATGGATCTCATTGTACGTGTGAGAGAGACGAACCCACGAGAGAGAAAAACACTGTGGAATTCACATCATATTACCCAGCAGGCTTTCAGTGAGCTCATGGGCAGTGTTTGCTGTGATAGGTTCTCGCCTCTGAAGCGGTGTATGCGTGATAATACGGTGGGAGGGGTTGTAGTGTAATGTGATGCCCTTCTATATGTTGGTTTGAAAGGCCAGACCCAAGATCATCACAGGGAGGGAAAACAAAGCTGAGAAAACATCCTTGTTATGTTTTCACAAAAGTAAAAGTCAAAACAAGAGAGTAAGCTGAAAGTTAGACAATTAGACTTATTCTCTACTTAAAGTTTAAAATGTTCTTTTTGATGTACAATCTTATTTACGACTCTGTGTCAGTAGTTTGTGTATCCTTTCTCATAGTTTTTGCTTTGTCCTGGTTGATTTTTCTCTATG
Source organism: Pelvicachromis taeniatus (assembly GCA_015108175.1). Lineage (NCBI taxonomy): Eukaryota > Metazoa > Chordata > Actinopteri > Cichliformes > Cichlidae > Pelvicachromis > Pelvicachromis taeniatus. The sequence goes on along the minus strand of VURO01049285.1, from coordinate 30,037 downwards.
TTTTTCCTTCATCACTTTTCTTTGCCGTGTTCACATCACTGCCTTCCTATAAGAATGCATTTGTGGTTTGCAGTTAAAAGAGTTTTTTTTTCCCTTCCCACTGTTGCCAAGTGGTTGTAGATTAGGTTTCTATCTAGAATGTTTTGGGGTATATTTACCTTAGCTTGATCAGAGCTTGAGCATTTTAAAAAGGACTGAAATCACTGCAGAAGAACCAGTTGTATTATTTTATTCCTTTTATTCTGTTTCTTTTTTTATTCACAGTGCAAGTAAAGCCCTTATTTTTATCTAATATTCCGATTTTAGTAGCATTTGTAGCCTACTGCTGGCTTACTTGTTGTTCCAAGAGTATTTAAAAGTAGAAAGGTTGGGAGAGCCTTAAGTTTCCAGGCCCCTCGTCTATGGAACCAGCCAGTTTGGATTCGGGAGACAGACACTATCTCTACTTTTAAGATTAGGCTTAAAACTTTCCTTTTTGCTAAAGCATAAAGGCCTGGATCAGGTGACCCTAAATCCTCCCTTAGTTATGCTGCGATAGGTTCAGACTGCTGAACCTATCGCAAACTCAATGCATCCCTTGATGCATTGAGTTTTTCCTTTTCAGTCACCTTTCTCATTCACCATGTGTTAATAGATCTCTCTGCATTCAACCATACTTGTTATTAATCTCTGCCTCTCTTCCACAGCACGTTTTTTATCCTGTCTTCCTTCTTTCCCCCCAACCGGTCACAGCAGATGGCCGCCCCTCCCTGAGCCTGGTTCTTCCAGGTTTCCAGGTTTCTTCCTGTTAAAAGGGAGTTTTTCCTTCCCACTGTCGCCAAAGTGCTTGCTCATAGGGGGTCATATAATTGTTGGGTTTTTCACTGTATGTATTATTGTAGGGTCTACCTTACAATGTAAAGCGCCTTGAGGCGACTGTTGTGGTGATTTGGCGCTGTATAAATAAAATTGAATTGAATTGAGCTGTTTGCAGAGATGAGGTAGGAAAGGTGTGACCTCACTTTTTTCTAACTCAGCATCAGAATGCAAATGGTCTTCCTCTGCGTGAGGTCAGCTCTGTGTAATCAGTGTTAAAACGACATAAAATCGCACAGACATGCAGTGAAGCAAATTGTATCTCCCAATCTCTGAAACTCTAAGCCTACCTACTGGGCAGGGATAGCTCAGTAGGTAGAGTGGTCGCCCCGTTGGAAGTTCGGGGGTTCGAATCCACTGAACGGCTACCATGAAGTAGCCTTGAGCAACGTACAGTCTCTACACACTGCTCCCCAGGCACTGGATTGATAGCTGCCCACCGCTTCACTGAGTGAATGGGTTAAATGTAGAGGACAAAATATCCCATGCGTAGGGGTTTGGGGGGTTGGAAGTCTGAAGACCAACAACTATATGGTGTCTTGATGCACGCTCAATCATCCAGGTAAGTAAATCCCATAGAGTTGATTCTGTTTATCGTAGCGTTTTCAGTGGGAGAAGCAACCTTGCAACAACTATATGCCTGTTTGTTCATGCAGCCTTATCTCACCTCTGCCTCCCAGACGGCGGTATCCTCAGGAGAAGATGAAATCCAATAATTATGAAACATATTCTCCCTCCTGAGTTGGGACATCTGCGACTTGAGAAATCTCAGTCAGACCAGGCTGTGCACACAGCTCCTCACATGTCCTTTAAACCCAGTGAACAGCAGCACGACCAGCTGTTGTCATAGATGAAACACAGGTCCCATTCAGGATTCTCATCTGCTGCATTCCACTCATGCAATATGGATAAACCACCCACAGGTGCAAAATTAAGAAATCCATACGTATGAAACTGAGCCTTTTAGCGAGCGCGTAGTACTGTACATGTGCCTCTGCATTATGTGTATGTGCATGCATTCATGGCTAAAACGTAGGCATCAGATGTTTATCAGCTGCAGATGTAGAGTTTGCAAGTATGATTGTCTCTGTAGTTGTTCACTTCTAGAAGAAAAGCAGAATCAGTGTTCTACATTTAGTACATTTGGAACAAGCTTTTACTGGTCACGCACAAAACTCTAGGATCTACCATACTTTGGAAATTATTAACAGCTACTCTTTTGTAACTGTCAGAGAAAGTTGATGTTTCTGGTTTTAATGCTGATACTTTTGTCCACCATTGCAGGTGTTCACCGCCGCTGGGTTTGATACAGCAAAAGGCTCTCTGCAAATTCTCTTTTTTATCTTTATTTTCACAAAAAAACGTCTGTTTTTGAACAATATAGTCTTTAAAACAAGCATTAGTACCATTTAGGCAGAACCTGGTAGATTCATTTTATCAGTGGCAGTTCACCTGCCAACTAGAAGTCAACTAGATTCAGAAAAAGGACGTGCACACACATATACACCACACCTATGCAATGTCTACGCCCTTACACATGTGGCCAAACACACACTTTTCACACATCAAGCAGTTTTCCTTGTTAAACTGCCAGCACAAGTGCTCGACACAGCCTTTTCATGTCACCCTTCAACAGAAGAATAAACACAGCCTTCCTCACACAAGCACTTCTCTCCCTTGACTCTTTCTGTGGCTCTTTTATGACCTTAATGGGTCTTTAGCGAGAGCCTCGTAAAAGACTCGACTCCTACAGAGAGGGCTTTCTTACTCTTCAGTGCTGCCCAGCAAATCTGGCTTTTCTAATGGATTTCTGAAAGGGCAATTACTCTTCAAATGAACTGTGCTATTAGCTGAATACAGCTTCCTCCTATGTTTTAAAGTTTTAAAGTAAACCGTAAATAAAACTGGTGGCATTGTTGAGACTGTAGCTGTTTCAATCTCCTGTTGTGTCTAAAAAGATATGGCAATGAAAGCGAGTGGAAACATTGGGATAAGAGGAGAACACAATGCGAAGATGCACTGAAAACAGTTAGAGGATGGCCTTGGGCTTACTGGAAATGTGCTCTGCATCCAGGAAGGAAGTTTAACATCAAATATTCACTCACACTGTCACACGTAGTCACGAGCGTTTGCTCTCAAAATGTAACAGATAAGAGCTGGACAATAAAAAAGGAAAACGCATGCGGTTTGCTATAGGAAACACTCCATTGTAGTTAGGAGCAGCCATCTACTGTAAACACATAGTGTAACCTCTCTGAAATACAGGACCCCCCACACATTTCCTCACTGCGCGGTCTCATGAAACCACATCCCTGTTTTCTATTTTTTCTGAGAATCAGCCTTCTCAGTGAGTCATCAAAGTGATCGTCGGGCTTAATTCAGGATCTGTGCGTGTGAGCCTGCTGGTTAAACATATGTTTGTGAGGTTTATGCTTTACTTCTATTGACTTTAAAATCTGTGGCTGCATGTTGGTATAATAAAGGCTTAAGTTGTACGTGTAAATACACCTGCAGAGCGGCTGTGTTTCTACAGCGCTCTTTGAAACCCTGTAAACACGTGTAAATACTAGAGGAAGGAAAAGAAGACAAATAAGGCAACTAATGAAGCCACTAATTTAAATATTTGCAATTAGACCCCTGGCATGATTTGTGGGTTAAGTACAGCAGTTTCTGCACTCTTGTGTACTGTCAAATTCTGCAGCCTGCATAATCTTTCAGACGTGCAAACAGAGCCAGCTGAGGAATGTGAAACAAATGTGCAGCCGTTAGAAAATGAAAACGCAGCAAGAGCAAAGTAAAGAAATTCCTCACCGGCAGGAAATCTATGTTCTCTCAGCAGTAATCTCTTAATTTCCTCAGTAGTCAAAACTAGACTAATTGGAGCTTAAAGAGGCTGAAGATCTGTATACAAACTAAAAAAAACCCAACTGTTAATCTGTTTCCTCTTCTTTTTATATGTAATTATTGTTGACTTTTTGTTTTCCTTCCTCTCTCTCTCTCTCTCTCTCTCTCTCTCTCTCTCTCTCTCTCTCTCTCTCTCTCTCTCTCTCTCTCTGTCTCTGTCTCTCTCTCTCTGGGCTTATTTCAGCTAATGCAATGCCCTCTGCTGGATCAAATCTACAATTACACCATAAGCGAGC
>VURO01049285.1:0-25000 GCA_015108175.1 Pelvicachromis taeniatus | reverse complement strand
AATTACATTGTGGGTAATCTAGGTTAAAAATGAGCCTGTGTTTGTTGTCTGTCTGGAGAAGAGAGGCGCAAAAAAATCTCACACAGGTGTTTTGGCATGAAAATAATCGTAAAAGTGAAATGCATCTCTCGTAACCTCCACATGCTTTTGGTTTCTCTGCTGCTTTGGTTCCCCCGAGGCCGTCACAAAAGGGTTTTACGTATGCACATGCATCTAAGCATCTTGATTCATTTATAAATGATATAGGGGTGGGAGATAGTATTAAATTCTTCTTCTAAACCCAAAGAGAACAAAAACACCGTGGTTACATTAGATACCAAATCGTGCTTTTGACGTTGCTTCACAGTTGATGGCTCACCAGAGGTCCACCAATGAGAGAGGGGGATCCGTAGCACACCCACACTGCTCAGATCTGCTGGAGGTATGCTGAAGGCGTGGATGGATAATCAGCGGTTGGGTCCCAGGGGCACAAAGATGCAAAAGCCTTCAGCTCACACAGGAGAAAGATCTCCAGATTCACATCTCTTTGGTCTTTTTCCACTGCCCCGTATCATTTCAAAGGACTTTGTCAATACAATACTTTCTATCTGTTTTGTGTCAACACACTGTCACTCCCAATTCATCATGCTTGATGAGAAGCATTGTCATGATTTCTTGCAGTGCAGCCCATTTGCAACAAGCTCTGGTTTGTCACCTCCACAACGATAAACGCTGGGGTAATGATGCCACAAGCATCTGGCTAAGATCAGACTTATAGCAGTACCACTGCCAAAGTAGTCTAAAGTGTGAATCTGAAATAAAATAGAAAAGATAAATGATACAAGCAGTAATATTTAGAGTTTAAAGTGATTTGATTTATTGATGTTGACGATTTATCGATCTTGAAATAGGAAACATCAAGTAGGTTAATGTATTTTAAGCTCACGATACACTTCTAAGTATAGATTTATTGTGAATTGTGTATTTTATTCTGTGTTTAACAAATTCATTTACTTCTTAGTGACAATCTGCATGCCTTTCCTGCCTCCTAGTGCTGGATGGGGCTGGCTTTAGGAGTACACCGGCTTGTAACCAGTGCCATTAATTAGTTATTAAAAATTAAACGTAGGTAGATATCTGAACCATAAATTCACAGGAGGAAAAACTCAAGGATTTGCAGTCATTTAGAGCTCTTACTTCACAACTTTAAGTTTAACCTAGAAAATGTGTATTTAGCTTATGAAATATGTACTCCAGTATTCAAAGCCAGACATGCGAGGCTCAAGGCTTCACAGAAGTGATGTTTCCCCACAAGCACACGGGGGTAACGCTCACTGGATGCTGGAGGGTTTCCACAGTGACACAACATGTTTTCATTGGATTCATTCCCCTGCCTCAATCTGCACTGGCTGACTGCTTGATTGTTCATTGCCCAACTAATGCAAAGAGTCACGTCTCCATGGGCTGGTTTTTCCCCTGCACTCAAGTTTGTCCACTTTTACTTGAAGCACAAACTTACAGCAAGACTCTTAGATGCAAATTGTAACGATACTAAATATTTTTCCATGACTGCGTTTATTTTTGAAATTTTTGATGACATTTTTGTATTAATTCAATAAGCTTTTTTAAAATTTAACCTTCATTTAACTAGAAAAAAAAGCTCTTGAGATTAAAAGTCTCTTACAAGAATGTCAAGGACAAGAAGGACAGCAGTATGATCACAAGTTCCATCCATTCGCATCCGCTTATCCTTTTCAGGGTCGCGGGGGGTGCTGGAGCCTATCCCAGCTGTCTTAGGGCGAGAGGCGGGGTACACCCTGGACAGGTCGCCAGTCTGTCGCAGGGCTAACACACATAGACAGACAACCAGTCGCACTCACAGTCAATCTCGCATTCACACCTATGGGCAATTTAGGGTTGCCAATTAACCTATCCCCACTAGTGATCACAAGTTGCATAAAATAATAGCACATACATTCAAATCCATACACCAGTTAATGACTCTAATATGCTGTTTTAATTGTGAGTGTTTGGCTGAAGTGTGAGGAAACTCTTTGGTGTTTTCTTAAAAATCCATCGTGTTGATTGGTTATTTATACCTGACCCTATTGTCACCGCGTAAAAACCCCTCTGTGGTGCAGCCAGCTCTTCTGTAAAGAGTGATGTGGATGATCTGTCTCCTCCTCGCTCAGTCAGAGGTCTCCGCCCTCGAACCTCCAGCCAATCGTGCTTGAATATTCAAATAAGCCACCAATAAAGATGACCTGTAGCGGCAACTGTGACAGACCATAAGCAACTTCACTCCTCAGCTCCAGCTTCACACTTTCTGACCGGTCCAATAACTGGATCTACAACAGCTGCACCAGCGACCAGCAACATTTCGGAGAAACACACCAATAAGATGGGAAAACAAAATATCTGCTTTTTAACTGCTTGGATAATTTTGGGAAAAATTTTTGCAACTTTTTCTTCAGACCTTGAATCCAACACCACCGCTTTTGGTAAGATCGACTTAACGTTTTTATTTATGTAGCTGAGATATTTTTTATTTATATTAAATTATTATTATCATATTACCATGATGCGGCTGTGTTTAAGTAAATAGATGCAGGTTAATTAATGCGCGCTGCACCGCGTTGACCGGTAATAACCCCGTAATAAGCGGACGGAGTTTAGGTCTTTAGCTCCATGTGTGAATACAGCCAAGAGGCTTTTGTCCGAGGAAGATGAGTAAGGTTGAAGGTTTTAGAGCAGATAACTAAAAGCAAAATAAATTCGCACATTTTATTGACATTATTTTCGCAGTTTTATTATAAAACGTGCAAATATCAGAGTATAAAAACACGATGCTCACATTTAATTCCATTACAATGTAAACTCAAGTTTTAGGTTTTCGGGTAAAACAATGTCTCATAGGCAAGAAGTTATCAAGCTTTACTTTACAAAATCCAGTTTTATATCCGGAAAATCCACATTCTTTAGTTTTTCAGGCGTCACGAAACTTTTAAGATTTGTGGAAATTCAGAGGAGACAAAAGGGGGCGACACCGTCACGCTTTACATCCTCACACTGCTTTGTGTATCAGCAGTCCAGGGTGTCAGAATGATGCTGATTCACTTAATTTAAAAACAATGTAGCCTTATTGTTTTGTCTTCTGCACATGCTTTTTTAACACAGTGGAGAGTTTGCCGTCATTATTGAAAAGCTGCATTTAAGTGGAAGTTAAAAACAATGTTAAACGTGTGTATTTGTCTCACCTGTCAACAGACACAGGCTTTTCTGTCATACCATAACAATCTAATACTGCTTGTGTGTGTGTGTGTGTGTGTGTGTGTTGTAACAGCAAACACCACAGTCACCTTAGGTCAACTGCTGAATACCACTGAATGGCTCACCGACTACACCGACATCGTGTCCAAGTTCTCCCTGCGTACTGCAGACGCCCCAGATGATGACATGTGCTACATAGTACCTGGGAGGCCGGAAACCATCAAGGAGTGCAACTTTAATCCAGAAACACAAACCTTCATTGTGATACACGGCTGGACAGTATGTCACACTGAGCACACTCGACATCCATGTTTTGCTCTTTGCAGAAATAGAAATATCTTGTTCTGATGTTGAAAAACCAAACCTACCGATTGTACTATTAATTTTTGGGCAGAAATGTAAATTTAATACAAAGTTATACTTGTAAGAGAAAACAGACTGGGAAAGGAATGATAGGAGTCCATGCATTTTCTGTTTTAATGTGATTTATAGTGAGTCAGGCAGCAAAATTTGATCCTGACGATGCTTTGGTTGCTCTCCAACAACAGGACACAGAGCGAGGGCTAAGATCAGAATAAATCTCGCCATGCTGCAGCTGACCTCACACAGGCGTGACCTTTTGTTTGTGTGTGTGTGTGATTCTGTAGGTAACAGGAATGTTTGAGAGCTGGGTGCCCAAGCTGGTGTCTGCTCTGTATGACCGTGTACCCACTGCTAATGTGATCGTGGTGGACTGGCTGACCCGAGCCAACCAGCACTACCCAACCTCTGCCGCCTACACCAAACTAGTCGGTCGTGACGTCGCCAAGTTTGTTACCTGGATACAAGTGAGTGTTCTCACAGAAAAGCAGCGGTTGACAGCTAACTTAACACATTTTCTTTTCTTTTTTCGGGGATGGCCATATTACCACAGCGCTGACTTGTTGTCAGTGTGCTGCCAGAGAAAGTTGCGTTACATGATGTAACGTTTTGTACCCTGTGGCGCTGCTGCGGATATGTTTTCCTACTGGTTATGATTTTAAATGCCAATAAAAGCATTTTATGACCGCGCTTGTGGCTTGTGGCTCACAGCAGCCACTCCTAACAAGGCTTAGTGGAGCGCAGCTTTGGTGTGAACAAAGCTAGAAGGGAAACTGTCGTGGAGAACGTTCTCATTTGTTTACATGAAGCTTGCAAAGATTTGGCAAAGCCCAAAATTACATAAAATGATCCTTTTTTTGGACGATTTCCAAAATTCTATTAATATTTGGAAAAGCTACACCCTACAGTTAGTTTTGATCCCCCTTGCAGGTCTGCAGGATTCTCTGCAAACAGTTTTAAGGCAGTGTAATATGTTCTTTGACCTATTTCTCAACTTTCAGAAAGAGCTGCAGTTGCCCTGGGACAGACTTCATCTGCTGGGTTATAGTCTGGGAGCTCATGTTGCTGGAATTGCCGGAGACCTTACCAACCACAAAATCAGCCGGATCACAGGTAAGAGCATTAAGAGATCAAATGGATTATTATCTGCTCACATTATAGATTTATTAGCACAATGGATCATTGTTGCCCTCTGTTCTGACTGACAGCACAGTCTCACACAACTGCATCATTACAATTAAACGGTGTAATGTGTTTTAGCTGTAAACACTGTGATCTGTTGTCAGATACCATTAAATACTAAATTTAGTGTCAGAGCCTTTGTGTGTGTAAACATACCATACCATATGTATGAGTATTTTTTTCCAGTGCTGCTCTCAAAAGCGCCTCGGCATGCCAGCGAAACATAATTTGGGCATGCATGTGTATCTACATCTACTGAGCTCCTGCCAGCTAGTGGCTCCAGGTTCCTCTATTTGCCACGATGACGTTGCCCCAGCTTTGAAATCTGTCTGACCTGCCAAGAATAATGGTGTGTTTACTGTGATCTAAGAGCTGCGCCCCATTAAGAGCCCACACTCACTGCCTCACATTGTTTTGAGCTTCAGCGGTTCTGCAGACGTGCAGTAAAATGCCAAAATACTTCAATGTGCAGCTCTATTTGTAAATCTGTCAATAAAAGTGATCGCTTTCTTCTACTACATCCAAATCTCTCCATATTTTCTTTGTTGCGGGCACAGTAAATAAAAGTGAATCCCTCTTTTTGTTCAGGTCTGGATCCCGCCGGCCCCACGTTCGAGCATGCAGATGAACAGAGCACACTGTCCCGAGGCGATGCCCAGTTTGTGGATGTCCTGCACACCAACACCAGGGGCTCCCCGGACCGCAGTATCGGCATCCAGAGACCAGTGGGCCACATAGATATTTACCCCAACGGAGGCACCTTCCAGCCAGGCTGCGACATCCAGAATACTTTGATGGGAATTGCATTAGGAGGAATCAAGGGTCTCCAAAGTATGCCACACAAACCCTCCCAGCTTTTTGCTCTCGACTGCACTTTTACAAATATTAACTTTGAAGTACTTTGTTTAGGTTTGATTTGATTACTGATGATAACACACAGCCAAAGCTACGTGCAAATATATCCTGGATTCATATCAATATATGCAGCGTCACAAGTTTTGCTCTACAACACCAAGTGTGACCTCGTGTTGATGTTCAGTATAATGAGCAAAAACAAAAGATAACGGTGATCCGCTAAACTGTATAAACCACAAGGTACAGCGGTCAGTTTAACAAATGTCTGTAACAGTGTTGTGAAACGTAATAAGTTCTTGTAAGTTTACGTGGCATCAACAGACACTCTGACTGTATAAAAGCTTTCAGGGCTGCAGTTAAAGCGTGTTTGCCTCCAGTCATAACAGACTTGCTCTGTGACACAGGGATTAAGTGCCTCTTGATGTTCTGGCCCCTCAGCTGTCGTATTTTAACAGAGCAGAGCAGAACTAAGTGGGAAACGACTTGTGGGTCAGCATGTGTAAAAAACAAAACAGTAAAAGCCCAACATGAGGAAGTAATTTTCCATGTTTGCACAATGTTATCTGGGCGATGTGCAGAAACGCTACACGTTCTTTGCTCTCTGTTTTGCAGATATGGACCAGCTTGTCAAATGCTCCCACGAGCGCTCCATCCACCTGTTCATCGACTCTCTGTTGAACCTCGAGCAGCAGAGCATGGCCTTCCGATGCAACTCCAAAGACACCTTCAACAAGGGAATGTGCCTCAGCTGCAGGAAGAACCGCTGCAACAACATCGGCTACAATGTGAAAAAAATCCGCACGGCCCGCAGCACAAAGATGTACCTGAAGACTCGTGGAATGATGCCATTCAAAGGTAAAAACCAGAAAAAGGGACGTGCACGTGAAAAGATTTGAGTCTCTGTCAGTGATATTAAAGTAGAATGAATGGATGTTCCCTACATTTAACATTTAACAGCTGAAGAAAATTCCAGCTGCCTTTATGTACTTTATGGAGAATTACAATGAGCTAAGTCATTCACATACTTTATTAAAGTAATCCTCAGTCTGTGAGCTACTGTTTTGTGGTGTTCTTTGTGTGTATGTGGTTGCCTAAAGCTGGAATTACTGGTAGTACTGGTAGTGTTGCTGTATGCAATTTGTGGACGATGAAAGGTGACCCTTACTGCAACGACACGTTTACAAAAAGTATCACATACTCAGAAGGTCACAAGAAGGTGTCATGGGTATGCCGTTTGCTAGAAATAAGGAAATAAGGGATGTTAAGGAAAAGTGAGACCTCTGCACACCAACAATGGAATAGACACAAATCAACAGTGTTATTGTTAGAAACTTTGTGTGGACAGCTTAGTATGTTTTGCAGATATATAGGGTCTCCAACATGGATCAAGCCTCATTCGCCACTCAGTGACTTTTTTCAACTAAGACCTTTATTGAATTTTTCCTCTAATCTGGTACACGTCTTGAGCCATGTCTGGGAAACTGGCTGTTAGTCATATATGTGGCTTTGCAAATGAAACCAGCCAGGATTTAGCGCAAATCCTTTGTTTAAATGCCAGTCTGTAAAGGTCACACTGAGATAGAGAAAGATCCAGGTCATATAAGAGAATTGGGATAATCTCTAACAACCGGATTCCCCCCTCTTACAGTTTTCCACTACCAAGTGAAGGCACATTTCTTTAGCCAGAACCAGCAGAGCTTCACAGAGCAGCCAATGAAGATTTCCCTGCATGGAACAAATGGAGAGAAGGAAGATATTCCTTTTGTTCTGTGAGTACATTAAACAGCATAAATATTTACATGTATAATTGTAAAACCAAGTTCGCAAAGACGTGCACATGTGGATTACAAGAAAATGTAGACAAATCTAACAATCCAGAACAATCCATGTAGAGAACAGTCATATTAGAGGAGCTTCTCTTTTCTTAACATTGCAGACCAGCCCTGAACAGTAACGCCACTCAATCCTTCCTCATCACCACCGACACGGATATCGGAGACCTGATGATCGTGAAGCTGCGTTGGGAGCAGGATGCGATCATCAGCTGGCCAAACTGGTGGGGCCGCACCAAGTTCAACATCCGAAAACTTCGCATCAAGTGTGGAGAGACTCAGTCCAAGTAAGTTCAGACCTGGTGACATTTATGCGCTGCGGTCTTGTGACGGAAAAATAAATCACTTAAGATGATAATAACTTTTTCTCTCTCTCTCTCTTTGTGCATTCAGGGTGAACTTTAATGCAAAGGACGGAGAGTTTGTTGACCTCACCAGGGGAGGAGAGAACGCCGTCTTTGTCAGGTCAAAGGAAGACAACTTAAGCCGTAAAGAAAAGCTGTAAGTTAAAGAGAGTGAAACATTTTCTACTTTAAATACAATCTTTAGGTGTTTAATGGTTTGCTTAAATGTAAAAAGTACATTTATCTTGTTAGAGAGATGTAGATAACTCAATTTTCCCTAACCCGAGCTGATAAATCAAAATAAATACATGAAAGCTGAACCACAGAAATACATAATTAAACTTGAATTAACTGCTACAAAGATGGATGGGATGAGTCTATTAGAAAGAGTGCCCACATTAGGCATTAGGCAAGGAGAATGAGCACGTTTAGACACGCAAAGAGGAGAATAACTGGATATATTAAGAGAAGGATATTGAAGAAGGAGTTGCCAGGCAAGATGAAAGGAGGAAGGCCCAAAGATGATTGTGGATGTGGTGAGAGAGGGCAAGCAGGTGGTTGGCGTGACAGAGGAAACTGAGGAGGCCAGGAGGAGATGAAATATGAAAAAAAAGAACAACAAGTAGCAAAATGAATAACATATTTATCACATTTGAATCTTAAAGATAAGCATTCTTTAGATCTCACGGAGGACGTTTTCCTGCGAGCTCTGCTTTTGTATAATCTAAGGCACGACGTCTCATTTGACTTTTCTTCTTTCCAGGATGCACAAGCTTAAAACGCAGGGCAGCCTTTATGGGAAGAATGATGCTTGAAGTTGCACTGAAACACCCACCACGCATATCATCTGTCCCTGCACACATAGCCAAAGATGGACAGCACACAGCTGGGAAAGCCTTCACAAATAACTGGACACATATGAGATTTGCTGTGTTTTTTTTTTCTTCTCCCTTCTGCTCTTCTTGTATTTACTGAACCTTCCGTGCAACCAACTTAACCTCATCCACATGGCTAGAAATGATGCTGCTGAAGCATGTTTCTTCTTGATGATGTGCTGACATTTAAGTAGCTTGAACTGCTTTGTAATCATTATTTTTGCTTTTGTATCCTATATGTACTGTTTATACCGACTTTGATATACTTGGAATGACAGAAGCGATGTGTTTTCTGAGCCTTTGTGAACTTGGATTATTGTTGATGTTTAAATAATTCAGAGTGATAGGCATAATTTAGGCACATCTTTGTCCGTATTTTGTGTTTTTAAATGTCCAAAATGATTTTTTTGTGCCCTACATTTGTCTTTAATTAACCACTAATTGCCAACAATCAACAGGGACCAAAGAAGCATTTACAATCTACTGAATGGAGAATCACGGTGGTCTTTGTAAATACCTTAATCAGTATTTTTTTCAAATATGAGCTACATGGTAATATCTGATCTTTTGAAGTCTTTCTTCGATTTTGTTGGTTATTGTGTCACTGGTCACTTTAAAAGGCTCTCCGCCCCTTGCAGTGGTTCAGATGTTAAGGTCATCGAGATTACGCTGCATTAAGGATATGCATTTTTTAGTTTTGGTAAACTGATCAAATTTTAAGTGTGCCACTAAATAATAAGTGCGGCTCTTGGTCAACAGCATCTCACCTGTAACAGTTTACCTCATTTCACTAAATCATACCCATAATATACTAAAAGGTCAAACATTACAAAATTGCTTTAAAAAAAAAAAAATCACCCAAATCTTTATGATCTGTGATGGACTGACATAAACGACAGCCCATCCATCTAAAGATTACTTCATCTTGTATTTATTGATTGTACATTTATATATTTGTATATAAAGCTGTAATATATTTTGGCAGGCTCCCGTTGTCATCTCTATTTTTTACAATTCAAGCGTTTTGTGTTTTTGTGGACGAGACCTTGGAAGCATCGATCAAACTGGTCTCAGCTGTAGCTGTTTACGAACTGACATGCGAGGCATTGTTTGCAGAAAGGTTTACTAAACAGATAAGCCACTCTGCAATATTCCTTACTGCTCAAAGCTGCTTTTAAAACAATTAAAATAACTATACTGTGATTACAGAAGATGTGTTGGAGTTACATTTCTCACTAATTATATGGATGAGGAAAAACTAACAATGTAGTCATGGGTTTCTTTTTATTAAGAACACCTGCACCACTTTTAATTAATATTATGGAATCAACCAATTAGATGGAACCACTGCTTTGTATGAGGATGTGCATATGCTGGTTACGTAGGGGTCAACACCCCTTGCTGTCAAAAGAACAGAGCCTTATAATGAAGGCTACACAGACTTATAAGTGTAGCAACGTCACTCATACATATTTATGATACAGTAAATCTGTACTGGGACCAATTGTCAAGAACAAGGAGTGATGTGCAGATCTGTAGTAATACCGATGAGCCACATCATGAAGATATGGGGAAGAGTTGTTGAAGCTAGGTTAAGATGAGGGTTGATGATTAGTGACATAACAGTGCAGATGCAATATTTGCTTTCAGAGTGTTGATGGAGAAGCATGGAGACGGTTAGATAGGGCGCCAAAGATGAGTTCCAGATCTTGGTGGGATTATATCGGGGATCGACTCTGAGCCCCTTTTTGCTTGTAGTGCTGATGGAAATAAGTACATCAGAGTGCCCATTCAGGTTGAGTAGTTTAAAGACAAAGTTAGTGCAGCAAGACTGACTTGGATTGGACATGGTGGGGATACTGGATGAAGGATGTTGAACATGGAGCTGTCAGGCAGGAGGAAAAGAAGAAGAAGACTTCAGAGAAGATTCATGGATGTAGTGAGAGGGGAATGGCATTACAGAGGCAGAAGAAGAAGCTAATGTTACATTTTCCTTTTCAATAAAGCTTCTGTATGTATGGCATTCATGAAATTATAAAACTGAAATCGTGAATGTTAGTGAAGACAAGGAAAAAACATTTGTTTCAATTTTGAAAAAGAGCTGGAAAAATATGCTGGCCATTGTATTTGTGCAGAGAGCCGTGTTTGTACATTTTTGAATGATTTCAGTTTTGTTTTACTGAGAATGCATGCTCTGATATTTTAATGACACTTTCAGGTTTTCTCATTTCTCCCTCATGTTACTCTTTCCTGAGCTGCTGATAAAATGTGAGCAGCTGAAAGGTTCTTAAAACTGATTTTGCGCTTTTCCGCTGTAAGTTTTCGTTTAAAATAAGTACACGCCATAGATAGGGTGACTCAAAGCATATATAGGTGCATTCATCAGAGCTGCAAAATTTAAGGATAAGGTGCCAGGCAACAGATGATGTTGGCTGACAACAGATGATGATTTACCCTGAAGAAGAGTTTTTTAAAATGTACAAACTCTTTTTTACTACCCTTGTGTATAAGGATTGTAATATCACTTAACTGTAACAGTTTCCCCGCATGGGTCCACAGTGGCCACACCTGTAATGCACACTTCAGTCTCACTCCACAGTGTGGACCTCACCTACTGGGGCCTCACCTGTGTCTCCTCCCACGCTCAAACTGGGGCTCTTTCACAGAATATGAAAATAACATATTCTGTTGTTTCTGTCTTTTCCACAATACTGACATTCACTTTAATGGTGTTTCCTCATTATAAATAATGTGCCAGCAAACATGCCCATGTGGACCAACAGTGAGTAGCTATGGGTAGACTGTAGGGCTGAGTGCACAGGGCACACCCACACATTTCCCAAATGGGCATCAAATGGTTGTGCCCAAGCAGGGCCCACATAGTTTTTTCCCCTTTGAGGCTCCACTTGGGTTTTCTATAGGTAAGTTCACTGTGGACACTTTAGTGAAAAGTAACCTTTTCACTAAAGCATATAGTTAGGGCTGGATCAGGTGACCCTGAATCCTCCTTTAGTTATGCTGCAATAGGTTTAGACTGCTGGGGGACCCCCTTGATGCACTGAGTTTTTCCTTTTTCCTTTTCAGTCACCTTTCTCATTTACCATGTGTTAATAGATCTCCCTGCATTCAGTCATACTTGTTATTAATCTCTGGCTCTCTTCCACAGCATGTCTTTTATCCTGAATTAAATGGATTGATTGATTGATTGATTGATTGATTGATTGATTGATTGATTGATTGATTGATTGATTGATTGATAATACTTTATTTATCCTGAGGGAAATTATTGTTTTAAAGGCTGCCAGATGATGCGGCGCTGGGCAGATCTGCCTTCAGATCCGGCTGGGAGTAAGCGTTCGGAGGATTTGGGAGGGGGGCGGGGGGTGAGTGCGTGTGTGTGTCAGTGTACATGAGAGATTTGCGTGTGTGTGTATCCTGTGTTCAACTTGAGGGACAGTGTTCTTTCACCTGGTTAAGCAAAAGTCAACAGTCCTCCAGCTGATGCAGGTGACCTTGAAGGATAGGAGCAGATAGTCCAAACACAGTCCTGTTTTCAGGGAGAATTGTTGTTCTGGCCAGTCATGCCCTTGGGTAGCTGCACGAAGGAGATTGTTGTTATGGGTTCAAATGAACAACTGCATTCCGGTTTCGCAGTTGGTCTAAATGTCCATCACTGGTCATTAGGTCTCTCAATTCCCGTTGCAGAGCCATGAGCTTCTCTAAGATCTTATCAATATTGCATTCAATAAACACAGTCTGAGCATGGCTTGCCCATCCTTAATCTTGTCAGCCTTGTGGGGTTTTGAACATCTGTAACCGCTTTCTTTGTTCTACAATAAGCCAGGTCCTAGCCAGCTCCGATCAGCCAGAACTCTGTTATCATTGTTCCAAATAGGTAGATCTTGTTCAAAGCCCTCCATTGAGAGTGTCGGCAGGTACATGACGCAACCAACCATCGCGTATCTGGCAGCAAACATCTCTGCAGGACAAAAAATTGGACTCTCCTGAGCCCAGGCTTCTCATCGAGAATAGGGTGTCGATTTTGTTTAGGGACCAGTTGATCAAATCAATAATTCTTTAGGTTTCAGGGAACAAGACTGACTATCTGCAGGTTAGACAAGACATAGAAGGACATAGAAGACAAAGCAGGGAAAGATAAGGGAGGGAGAGGGAGAAAGATGCAGCTGCCTCCGCCAGGAGCCAAGAGCCAAGAGAGAGAATGGTACTACAGTGGAACCCCGGGTTACGAGTTTAATCCGTTCTAGAACAAAGCTCGGAACCCGATTTGCACGTAACCCGGTCGAATTTTTCCCATAAAAAATAATGGAAATGAGATTAATCCGTTCCAGCCCTTCCAAAAAGTCGCAAAATATCATAAATAATGGAAAAATACATGTTTTTAAATAAGAAACAAACATCAAAATACTGTATTAGTAAATATAGTTAAATAAAAGATAAGCCAAGTTAAGCAAGTAGGAGGGAGGGAGAGAGGATACGTACGGTAAAACTAAAACAACACTTTATTAAAATTCAAACAAAACTAACATTGCACTTTCTTAACTGTATGTACGTACGTACGGACGTGAGCCAAGCAGGTGTCATCATAAAGGGATTAGCCTTGAAACGGCTCTGGGTAGAAGTTTCCGGGTAAGAAAGGCAAAGGGGAAACTAGCGGTTGTTATATTCTTGTCTCATTCACGACAGACTCCAGAATATCTATTTTCTACCCAACGGGGTAGTAAGGTTTATTAATAAGTCAGGTGACTCAGGTTAACTCTCTGCCATGTACATCAACAGCATACAGCCTAACGTTCCGGCCCAACACCAACTTCCTCGTGTCACACTCTAAAACATCCGTGCTACAACACAATCCACTGTGGAACAAATCATCTTATAAACAATAATTCACATTATTACAGCGGTGACGTATTGGAGCTCGGCTCGTAAAATGGGCAGGCCTTGTACACCGGGGAGAAATTTTGCTCTGATCGCGGCTCGTAAATCGAAATACTCGTATACAGAGCTGCTTGTAACCCGGAGTTCCACTGTATAAGTTCATTAAGATAAGATGGGGCCTGATTATTCATGACCTTGTATGTGAGGAGCAGGATTTTGAATTCAATTTTGGATTTAACAGGGAGTCAATGAAGTGAAGCCAATATAGGAGAGACATGCTCTCTCTTTCTAGTCCCTGTCAGTATGCTTGAGGAAACATTTTAGATTAACTGAAGGTTTTTCAGGGAGTTTTTATGACATCCTGATATTTATGAATTACAGTATTCCAGCCTAGAAGTAATTAAGTACAGCTCGATGGTTTGTTTTCCACTGACTGTTTTTATGTCTTAACAAATTACACAATGTGAGTAAAGATTTTCAACTTGAATATTTCTCAAGTACAGTGAGGACAGGCTTGCTGTATGTTAATTAATTTGCTGAAAAACTGTATCACATATAATTGCGGATGAAATTGGCATTTCCCCTTATAGGATCTGCAGACTCAACATACTGCTGTCAATACAGCCTGGCCTTGTTCACAGTGACAAGGCCAGGCTCTATTGACAGCAGTATGTTCAATATCTCACACTGATAAGAACAGTGAATTTTCTTTTCTCAGACAGACTAAGAGATGATCAAACTCAGACTCCAGCAATGTCTCAACACATTTATGTGCAGGTTAATTCTTACTTTTTTAGAAATGTCCGTGAATTATTTGCTTATATTGTTTTTAAATCTAACCATGCTGTAGAAAGTGAATCAAAAAGCAAGGAATGGTCAAAAATGGTCCCATCACTTACAAAAACACCTAAATACATGTGCTCAACAATAATAATAGAGGGAAATGGATTTATACTATAAGCAACATTTTAACCCATGAGCAGTTTATCTCCTCACATCCACAGACAAATTAGAATCATCAGTTAACGTAAGGAGCTTTTGACTAAAGGAGGAAGGCCGAGACACATTAGCCTTAGCTTACTGGGAGACTTAAATCCACTACATTTTTCCTGTGTGGCGACACCACTATGACAGCCAATGTCCCATCTGTCATAGGCTGGAGAAGAGGTGGAGTAGACAGGTGATCACATTGACAACACAGAGAAAAAGGCAAACACACTCATTCATACCAACAAAAAACTGTAGAGTCACCACTAAATTATGCTACTTGCTACTGTAATGTTGTTAAGTAGTACAGTACTGTTGGGTACCATGAAAAAGGTGTGAGAAAAGAAGAAACGCTCAATGCATCATGAGAATCCCCCATCAGCCTAGATCTATTTCAGCATAACTAAGGGAGGATTCAGGGTCACCTGATCCAGCTTTAACTATATGCTTTAGCAAAAAGGAAAGTTTTAAGATTAAAAAAACAGAGGGTATCTATCTCCTGAATCCAAACTGGAAGCTGGTTCCATAGAAGAGTGGCATGAAAGCTAAAGGCTCTGCCTCCATTCTACTTTTAAATAGTATAGGAACCACAAGTAAGATAAGATGGGCCTGATTATTCAAGAGTTGAAGGTAACAAGAAGGATTTTAAATTCAAGTCTGTATTTAAGAAGAAGCCAATGCTTTCTCTACCAGAAAAAAAAAAATACAAAGTTGAATTATGAGCAGAAATTAGTGATTTCTATGTGAAAATATGTATCCTAAAGTATTTTATAACAGAGAGCTCCACCAAAGCACACCTATGTCTGCATAGTACTTTTTTGCAGCATTTTTGTCATGCACCTTCACAAGCACTGGTGATGGTGCTGATTTGTAGCGGTGAGAATGACATACTTGGTAAACCTTTTTTTTTTTTCACGTGTAAGTTCAACAGTCCCAGTTAAGCCTCTCCTGGTGGCCACTTTTCTGCTTATTTTTTAAAATGTACTTTCCTGAATTGACTCACATTCAGCAGTTTTATAGAAACAGTGACAGTGACGTGTGTGTGTGGACAGGTATATACATTTTCGTGGGGACCAAAAATTGAAAGTTTACTATTCTTGTGGGGACCGGCAGCCCTGGTCCCCATGGGGGTCGAAGGCATTTTTGAGTCTCAAAATGTGGTTTTAGTGTCAGGGTTATAATTAGGTTATTGTTAGGTTTAGGGTCAGGGTTAGCCATTCAGTTTTGATGGTTAGGGTTAGGGTAAGCAGCTAGGGAAAGCATTATGTCAATGAGATGTCTGCACGAGGATATAAATACACACACGTGTGTGTGTGTGTGATGTATATATGTGAATCTGAATACTGCATGCTCTTATGACACTTAGACACTAAACCTGTGACAGATGTAAAGTTTCACACAAGTTGCAATGACTCACAGTTTTCCATCTGCAGTGAAAACACATGGGTTTGCACTTTTTGACACATCCTCTTATCTTTGGCGAGCCAGGGAACAGTATAAAAACTTGACAGAAAGACGCTCACTCGTCAGCGTTTCAGGTAAGAACCCTGTCTTCTGTCATCACCGCAAACTCCATCATTCACATGCAAACTTTCTGTGATTTAAGTGAATCTAATCATATTTTGCATGTTACTTTGAAATTTTGCATTTTAAGTACTTTAATGTGCATAAGCTATGCAGCTTTATGACATACAACAATGTGGTCTGTATCACAGATCTTTTGCAGCCATGTTGGTTTTCTGTTGGTCTCTTGTCACTCTGCTGCTGGTATCCTCTTCCTGGGCTCAGGTAGAAACTTCCAGAGATAACCATGCATGTAACATAACATCTGTGTTAAGTTAAATTGTGTGGAGGACAAATTCCCCCTGAAGCAAAAAAGTATTAATTTTGAAATAAAAAATGCTATTAAATACGTAAGTATTGTATCAGTTTTATCATGAGAGTTTTGTTAGTCCTGTTTATTTCATTGCGAAAATGTATATTTCAAATTCTTTTTTACAGACAGTTGTTTTCATTTTCTAAGGTCTCTTTGCTTTTCAGTTACAGTTAGAAACTAATGTCTCTTTTGTCTGTTCTCTGTAATGTTGCTGTGGCTGAATACATACAGGAAGGTAAGAAAGAAATAATAATAATTGACCAGTAGGAGAACATTTATGAATGTTTTTTTATTCTATTTTTTGTACTATTGGATATCAATTAAAAGAAAATTAAGCAGCAGTTGGTCCATTTGCAGTAAAAGCTATTCAGCTGTAACTACGAAGGTGTGTTTAAAATGATAATGTCTACTGTGAATTTATTATCTTATGCAGAGGTGTCTAGCACTGAGGAGGACACACCCAGAGAGTTTTCTGTAGGTCAGCTGCTGGAGAGAGCCAACAGAAACTACAGTAAGTTGGTTACCTGAGAACAGGCAAGTATACTTGCACATATTTATTGCAGCAGCATTGGTGGTACAAACGAGGGGATGTTACCAACATGGATTTAGTGTAATTTGACAGTCTCTTGGCTTTTCCTATTTGAAGAAAAAAGCTTTTATTTAGCAGCTTTTATTTAGCAGCACATGATTGAGATCACAAGTGCTAATAAGAGACATGCAAAATGGCTCTGCACTGGCTATGTTAATTACCAACTGGACCGGGGTCATGCACATCCCATACCAGTTTGTGATGTTTCCAGTAGGAATATGTTTTATTGCTTTTCATTAACATTGGCATGCAAATCTGGTCTTTGTCATTTGCCATAAGAAGTAAGGTCAAAATAGGTGGCCTGTTTCTGCTAATATGAACTTTCATCAGTTGCTATGACTGATGTATGAATTGTATGACTGGTGATGGTGGTGCCACCTATAAAATACCACTGCTATTATGCATGTTGACTACAAGGACACACCTCTGTTTTTCTTACAGCACCTGACATTGATGAGCCTACATTAATCGGAGGTGACATTGCTATCAAGTCCGAAGCTGACAGAAATGCTGACCCCTGCACCTCCAGAGGCTGTATGTGGGGAAAGTGGACTGATGGGAAAGTCTATGTCCCGTACTACATTGCCAATCACTACTGTAAGCATTTTTTTTTCCTAATCATGCAACACACCAATGCCAAGTTATATACATTGGTGGACAACAATTCATCAACAATTCATGAATTGTTATGATAACATTTCTATTTATATTAAATCTAATGACTTCCAGAGTCTGCCCTTTGATACTAACTAACCTTCATTTTAAGAATTAATACAATATACTATAAGCACTTTTCTGAATCAATAACCTCACTTATACACTACCAGTCAAAAGTTTGGACACACATTCTCATTTAATGGTTTTTCTTTATTTTTTACTGCTTTCTACATTATAGATACAAACTGAAGCAAGATATATGACATTATTTAACAAAGACAAAACTCTAAATGTTTCTTGTATTTTAGATTGCTGAAAGTATCCACCCTTTGCTTTGTTGACAGCGCTGCAAACCCTTGGCCTTCTCTCAATAAGCTTCATGATGTAGTCACCTTAAATGGTTTCACTTCACAGGTGTGTCTGTCAGGGTTAATTTGTGCAATTTCTTGTTTTCTTAATGGATTGGGACCATCAGTTGTGTTGTGAAGAAGTCAGGTTGGTACACAGCTGACAGGCACATTTGACAACTGCTAGAATTCATATTATTGCAAGAACCAATCAGCTAAGTAAAGAGAAACAACAGTCCATCATTACTTTAAGAACTGAAGGTCAGTCAGTCTGGAAAATTGCTAAAAGGTTGAATGTGTCCCCAAGTGCAGTCACAAAAACCATCAAGTGCTATAATGAAACTGGCTCATATGAGGACCGCCCCAGGAAAGGAAGAGCAAGAGTCACCTCTGCTGCTGAAGATAAATTCATCCGAGCCATCAGCCTCAGAAATAACAAGTTAACAGTAGGGCTGGGACAACGCGTCGACGCAATCGATTACGTCGACGCGTAAAATACATCGACGTAAAAAATGCGTTGTCACTTTCAAAAAAACACACGGCGGCAGCGAGTAGCGGTAACATGTCGACTTAAACCACGCCCCCTGAACACGCAGTTCTACAGTATGGGGACATTTTAACCGAACAGGAAGTGATTCAGTCTTTGCCGGCTTTGTAAGGTGGAAATGGCCGATCATAAAACGACCGTAAGTTTTCAACTTTTTTACTAACGCTGGTTTTTACCCTTTAATTCATCCAGACACCCCCCACGTAGACACACACTCAGAGATAAACACCCAACCTCCGTAAATGCAAAACTCATTTAAGCTGCTTAGCAGTAACATATATCATTAGATTCATCGATGCATCGAAAAATTTATCACTAGATTCATCGATTATGAAAATAATCGTTTTGCCCAGCCCTAGTTAACAGCAGCTCAGATTATAGCCCAGAAAAATGGGGTTGCTTTGCTGGTGACACTTCTGGGGATTTATTCAAAATGAGAGGCATGCTGAACCAGCTTGGCTACCACGTCATCCTGCAGCGACATGCCATCCCATCATTTATTTTTCAACAGCACAATGACCCAAACACACCTCCAGGCTGTGTAAGGGCTATTTGACCAAGAAGCAGAGTGATGGAGTGCTGGGCCAGATGGCCTGGCTTCCACAGTCACCTGACCTAAATCCAGTGGAGATGGCTTGGGATGAGATGGACTGCAGAGTGAAGGCAAAAGGGCCAACAAGTGCTCAGCATCTCAGGGAACTCCTTCAAGACTGTTGGAAACCATTTCAGGTGACGACCTCATGAAGCTCATCCAGGGAATGCCAAGAGTGAGCAAAGCAGTAATCAAAGCAAAGGGTGGCTGTTTTAAAGAATATAAAATATAAAACATGTTTTGAGTTATTTCACGCACATTTATTTACTACATAATTATATTGTGTTCATTTATAGTTCTGATGCCTTCACTGAGAATCTGCAATGTAAATAGTCATGACAATGGAGAAAAACCATTAAATGAGGTTTTGACTTTTGATGGTAGTATATGTGATGTAAATAACATCTGTTTAAACTTGATAATAAAAAGCAGAAGAATTCAGTATACTGCACAGCTCACTGAGATAAAATGAAGAAGTTATGGTTAAAGTGGCGTTTGAAAAAACCCCTGACATATTTATCTTGCCAGCTTCCCGTGAGATTGCCATCATCACTCGTGGACTAGAGTCCTTCTCTTCAGTTTCCTGCATTCGTTTCAGACCCTACCAGAATGGCGATCATGAGTGGCTGAGCATCGAGTCCAGAAATGGGTAAAGCTCAGTCTGACCATTTTGTTTATTCTTACCACCTTCAGCGATCCACTAGAGATTCTGAGTTTTCTGTTCTAATTTTAAAGTATCACAACTTCTCCTTTCATTCATTTATGATGAAAGAAAACCCAGAAAACTCACTTTTTAATAACTATATTACAAAGTAACTGATAACAATTTTTTTAGGGACCACTAATATTTTAAGTAGCCAATGAGTGACTACTCATTGGCTACTTAAAACAATAAAGATTCAACCTAATCCATCATATATTCAAATACATTATCATTGTTCCATGTGGTGTATAAAGCAACACTTGTATTACAGATGTACATGTGCAAAAACCTTTCATGATTTCTAAATATTGCTGGATTTTTCTGTGTTAACAGCTGCTACTCCTTTGTGGGTCGCCAGGGTGGTAGTCAAACTGTGTCTCTGAGCCGTCAGGGCTGTCTTTACCACAGCACTGTCCAGCATGAACTGCTCCATGCCCTAGGCTTCAATCACGAACAGACCCGTTCTGACAGAGACGACTACATCAGGGTGTACTGGGAGAACATCCTTGATGGTCAGTCACCATCACCATTTCCTGTACTAATTTGGATTTTTTTATTTTGAAGGGCAAAGCAGTGCTAGAGAAAGAAATGGTCTAATTGAGGTCGAGGGAGTTTTTTTCTTTTATTGCACTGAGCTAAAGTTCAGTAAATAAAATTTTAAAAAATTTAGAAAGGAGGAAAAGCTAAAGACTCGGACGATAGTGTAATCTGTCAACGAAGATTAATACAGCTTTAGAATAAAACTGTCTATGAATGTGTGTGTAAATGGCTAATGAGGCTCATAGTAAAAGGCACTATGAGCATTCAGTTAGAGCAGACAAGTGTACGGATCCGTTTAGAGCATTCTAATTATTTCCAGAGTGGTTGCAGCCCTTTGAACCATGTTTTATTGCTTTAAATCTTTAGTTGTATTTAATTGTTAGTTTAGTTATTTTGTCCTAAATAGGACAAAGTTCAATGGATGCTTTGTTAAACTGATTATACATAATAAAAATGTGCATTTCTTAGATATTTTAGTTCACACACCTCATGCACACATATCTCCTCATTCTCACAGGGATGCAGTACAATTTCAATAAGATTGATACTCTAAACCAGGGAACTCCGTATGACTACAACTCTGTCATGCAATATGAGAGGTAAGAATACATTCATACTTTTATTTACATATGTTACATTAATGCTTTTTTCACCTCCTTTGTTGTTACGTGTAAATCCATGAATTTGGGCGTTCCTATTATGTTCACATGAAGAAACCATCAGCTGTCCCTACAGCATATGACTTACTGCTAGCAGATCAGAGCCTCTGCAGAATCATAACTTACAGGTTGTCTTCAGGAAACTCCCATGTCTGTCAATACCTTCCTATACAAGAGTGTTTAGAAAAACCAGTGCAAATATGCTTTAAAGATTGCAACATGATATACTGAGGAGCTGAATCACCAATTCAATTCAATTCAATTTTATTTATATAGCGCCAAATCACAACATCAGTCGCCTCAAGGCGCTTTACATTGTAAGGTAGACCCTACAATAATACATACACCAGAAAAACACAATTAATCTAATCTCACTTCATTTGTTTTCAGGTATGCCTTCTCCAAGAACAACCAACCCACTATGGTGCCCATTCCTAATAGCGATGTAATGTTGGGTGGGGCCACTCAAATGAGCAAAAATGATATCGATAGGTTGAACAGACTCTACCAGTGCTGTAAGTATACTGCAAGGACAAAATGCAAAACACACACAAAGTTGTGTCTGAACAGACAAACTCTGGAGGTCTTTAAAGCTCCTTTCTTGCATGGAAATCCCTTTCTTTTGTACTTTCACTTCTAGTTTTTGGGGTTGAACTCAAGTCTTCATTCTGTGAAATATATTACAACATTAAGGTGAAATTAAAAAAAGTCAGATAGAACCAACCATTGCGTATCCGGCAGCAAATGTCTCTGCAGGGCAAAAAATTGGGCTTCTCGTCAAGGAGAGGGTGTCAATTTCGTTAAGGGACCAGTTGATCAAATCCATAATTCTTTAGCTTTTAGAGAACAAGAGTGAGAGACTCTCTGAGGGTTAGAGTGAGATGAGACATAGAAAGACATAAAAGCCAAAGGAGGAAATAATAAGGAAGGGAGAGGGAAAACGGATGTATCCACCTCCGCCAAGAGAGATGCGCGGTGGTTTAAAGCGTGAAGTTGTTTCTATCCCACACAATATGTGACACCAGTTAATTATTATTATTTTTATTTAATCCAGATAAAAAATTTCATTGCGATTCAAATCTCATTTTCAAGAAAGTCCTGGCATTGTTAAACTACAGACACAAAGAAACATCCTGTCTAACCAGATATTTACATTAGATGGCATTACCTTGGCCTCCAATAACACCGTGAGGTCATTTATGACCAGGATATGTCATTCAATGTGTATATTAAACAAATATGTAGGACTGCTTGTGCTATACCTCTATAACTATTAGAAACATCCTCAGAGTGATGCTGAAAAATTAGTTCATGAATGTATTACTTCTAGGCTGGACTACTGTAATTCGTTGTTATCAGCATGTCATAAAAACTCCCTGGAACTTTGGACGATTTCGCTGCATTTGTGCAATATCTCTAAAATTACAAACATCCCTTTGCAGAATTGATTTTAAAATCCTGCTCGTCACATACAGGGACTTGCATAATCAGGGCCCATTTTATCTTACTGACTTCATAGTACTAATCAAAAAAAGAATGAGAAGACTGCAGGCTTACTTGTGGTTCCTAGGATATTTACAAGTAGAATGGGCAGCAGAGTCTTCAGCTTTCAGGCCCCTTTTCTGTGAAACCAGCTCCCAGTTTGGATTCAGGGGTCAAGATTTATCTTAAAACTTTCCTTTTTGATAAAGATAATAGTTAGGGCTGGATCAAGTGAATCCTCCCTTAGTTGCGTAGTTTCTTCTTCACTCTTTTTTTTCACTCACCTTGCGCTTAAACATCACTCTGCATTTAATCATTAGTAATTCCTTTGAAACTCTGGCTCTCACACGTAGGTGCCTTTTGTCCTGTCTGTTTCTGCTTTCCTCACATCCACAACTGCTCACCGCAGATTGTCGCCCCTCCCTGAGCCTTCTTCCTGCTAAAGGGAATTTTTCCTTCCTACTGTCCCACAGTTATCATCTGTCAGTCCCATTTTGATTCTTACAAAAAGGTTCCCTTAATGAGACTCATTTTGTTCTGCAGAAACTGCACCTTGGACATACGACCTGCCACCTTGATGACATCAAAGCCTACGAGGGAAAAGAGTTGCATCTGGGGTATTTTGGGTTATACAAAAAAAAAAAGCATTAAAATACAGTGCTGTCTGTTGATAAAGAATAAAAAGAATTTAAGAAGAACAACAACACAAATCTCATTTTACTTTGCATAATGAGCTTCTTTTCCTAATTGTATCCTGCCTTTTCATCAAAAGCAGAATCTTGAATTAATAGTGTGACATAAAAAATATTTTTCATAATTTTGGAACATTTGATGAGAAAGTCAAAACCACACTCATGGTTTTGATCCCAGTCATTTGAATTTGTTCCTCTTTCTTGGATGTTGTATGAAACTTAACTAAAACGCCACACATTCCACTATTTTGAAAAAAAAACCAAAAAAAAAACCCTCAATGTACTTTTATCGACCAAACAGTCATGTATGTTAATAAGTCTACCTCAATAAAAATATTTACCAACTGGTCACATATTCATATTATATGAGTCATATTAACAACTATCACTAGCACTTTTGTCAACTTGAAAGACTGAGAGCAGCATTTCTTTCACAAAGCAGGAGATCCAAACAGAAACGTTCTACTAATAATAAAGATAACAGGACACAGAGAAACAATTCATGAGTTCAAATCAATCCCTTGAATTACTTTAATGAGTTTTCTGCATAATTTTTCCCTTTTTGTTTTCTGTTTTCCTGAGAAACAATTTAAGAGTGTATTCTAGGTTGCTAGATTTTTCCCTGTACTTTATCAGCAGTCATATTCAACTGGCAAGCTCTCAAAGCATCAATCAGCGTCTTTGTTTGGGCTTCAGCTCCTTGACTCTTCCTCCACTCCTTGAGCAGCTCCACTGCTGTCTCCTCTAGATCTCTTGGATGCCTCGTAGAGATGGACTCCAGCTTGGGTTCACTCAAACCCAATTTGCGGCCTAGTTTTCGCCAACTCTTCCCAAGATTCTCTGCAATTACCTCTGTGGCAATTTTCAATTTTGCTGAAAATGGAGAAGAACACAGTAACAGGTTACATATAAAACATTTTCCTGATGTGGGTAAAGATTCTACTTTAAGACATTTTTTGCAAACCAAGGCAGCCATCTAAACACCAAATACCAAGAAAAGTGGCCACTAACAGGGACAACTAGAAACAAGCCTTAAAATTCCCTCTATAAAGACCTACTTTTAATTCCACTCATCTAGTCAGACGACAGACGACATACTGCAACTCTACAGACAATACTAATAATTGTTAGGGCTGCCACAAACGATTATTTTGATAGTCGACTAGTCACCAATTATTTTTGCGATTAGTCGACTAATCAGATCATGCATCCATTGGACGTAAAACGTACAGCTTATTGCACCAGCATGCATCTGCTCTTATATAACTATCATTAGCTTACAGCTTTGAGTGTTTAACACTAGAACTCCCAGAGAGCAGCCATTTGGCTTTTCTACCTATAAAACCCGCCAGACAGCCAAATGGCTGGAAAGTTTTTAACTACTATCCTAACCACCTGTGAACGACTGCTTTTGTTGTGTAGACAGGGTGCGGCCATTGGAGTGGTTAGTTTCCTGAGGACAAAAGGAAGCACAAAAGGAAGTTCACACCTTCCTTTTGTTAAACAGCAGGCCATCCACCACCCCACCCACCCCACTCCCCTGCAGACTACTCGGGCAATTACCCAAGGTATGTGCTAACTAAAAATAAAGACAAGATGATAGTTTATTAAATTTTAATGAAATCTGCAGATTGTTTGGGTGAAGTTAAATTAACTCAGCCGTCTGCTCCTTGCTATCTAAAATATAACAGGACACCGGAGTATATTCTCGACCATCTCACACTTCTGATAATCAG
>VURO01049283.1:39012-54359 GCA_015108175.1 Pelvicachromis taeniatus | reverse complement strand
CCCACACACACACACACACACACACACACACACACACACACACACACACACACACACACACACACACACACACACACACACACACACACACACACACATGCAGCAACAAGCCAACTTTACATGACCTGACACAGAAATAGTGGCAAGGCAGATGAGCAGCTTCTTGGCCCTGTGTAGCAGTCTGTGATGCACGATGCACAAAACAAAACCAAGAGAAAAAAAACCCAGCATCCCTTTATTCACTCACATTACAGACCTGTGGGTCCTCGGAGCCCTGGGAGAGGAGGATACAAGTGACTTTAAATCCGAGAGCAACCAGTCGTGCATGCAGTCCTGCCAGTCATCATCTCTGTGAACATTTGGATCTATTTGCTTTGGGAGTGGATTGTAATTGACATCAAAGTAGTTTTTAGTGCTCTCTGAGGGATCCTGAAGGGTGAGAAATGGAGCCCGGTTTGGAGCCAAGGGACGACAGAGGAAAGAGAACACCAGAAAGAAACACCAGAGAGGTAAAGTGCACAAAATTATGAGTACTTTATTTTCCCCGAAGGAAAGGGGACTTAGGCTTATAAACTTTAAGAACAAAATATATTAATGTTAAATTTTTAACTTCTTAAGACTGGAGTTTTTAAGATATCACCCTTTAAAAGAGAGAGAGAGAGAGAGAAAGACACTAAAGTGTGTGCAAATATGCACCTGAGTACAAATGACAAAATATGATTGAATAGCTCATATGGGTAAAAATAACTGATATATTAAATGAGACATATTTAATATATTCAGTACAAGTGGGACGTAAAACGTCTATAGATACAAACCTACATATGTGAACAAATCACAGATACAGGACAGAATATATTACCTCTTACTGTGTGTCTAATAAAAAAAACCCAACTTAAATATAACTTCAGCAAATGTAAACATTTTCGGGACAGGAAATGTGTCCAGATGGAGACCTAATTACAATGAATAGAATAGAACTGAATAGAAATGTTATATTTGATGAGAGGTCTGGTTCGTGGCTGTTGTAATAATGTAACAATGTCGCCATCTGGTGGCTAATATATGTCATCCAATAGAAATCTTGACTTTTCATTGTCGGAAAAGAAGACAATAAATACAACTCAGCTCCAAATTAGTGCAGGAATTTAAACTGTTATATTTTGGGTAGATTTAAATCTAAGTCCAGACTTCTGAAGCAGAAGAGCTCCTTCTACTCTCAGACTGATTCAACCTCGCTGCCATAAAAAACGCTTCAGGAAATCATTCTGATTGGTCAACACAGTTGCCAAGCATTGCATCCCAAATTTTTTTTTGTATTATACCTTCATGCAGCTGTTTTTCATAGATTTATAATCACATATATTTTATCAATAATAATAATAATACATTTTATTTGAAAGCGCCTTTCAAAACACTCAAAGACACTGTACACAGCAGAAGAATAAAAGCAACTTAAAAGCAAGCAGATTACACAATCATAAAAGCATAAAACAAATATAAGATAGCAAAGTGGAGAGGTTATGTAGGATAAGCTATTTTGAATAAGTGGGTTTTGAGTCTGGACTTAAAGAGAGAGAAGGAAGTGATATTTCTTAAATCAGGAGGTAGGGAATTCCAGAGTCGAGGAGCAGAGCAGCTGAAAGCCCTGCTCCCCATGGTGGCAAGACGGGGAGAGGGGACAGAGAGAGAAAGAGAAGACGAAGATCTGAGACACCGAGATGGGATGGTGATCTGAACCAGATCAGAGAGATATGGAGGGGAGAGATCATGAATAACCTTAAATGTAAACAAAAGTATTTTGAAATTATATTATATAATATTATTGCAATTTGCACTTCTTTCTTACATAGTGCAAGTCTTTTACTGTTTTTAAGTAACTTTATATTTTATTCTTTGTTTTTTTTTATAACTGTTATAACTATGTAAATTCTATCTATCTATCTATCTATCTATCTATCTATCTATCTATCTATCTATCTAAAATAAGTCAAATATATCATAACATTCGAATCACAAAGTAGAAGCTCAATCAGTTTTTGGCAAAGTGACATTTAAATCTTTTGTTTATCCGTGTAAAAAGTCTCTTTGACATTAAAAGTGTGTTTTTCAAGCGAGATCTGGCCAAGAGGGCAGCTTAAATTGTAACAAATATAACAAATACATCACAATTGTATAAGCATTTTTAAAAAATGACTGTATTAATTATAATGCGGGTACCTTTGCTTTCCCTACTCTTTTTCCATTCTGCACAGTGGCGACTCACTTTACTTTATGTCTCTGTCTTTCAGGTCTCAGATGATCGTATATGCGCAGATCATCAGTCAGCAATATGCAAGGTTGACCCTGATCACCTGCTCGGCCTTGTGGGCATCGTGGGCACAGTGCTCAACCTGCTGGTTGTGGTGTTAGTGTACATCTACACCCCTCTCTGATGCGACTACAAACACACCGTGCAGAAGGATTTACAGCCTGTTGCATGAGTCCTGTCTTTTGATAACGTTTGTGTTACATTATTGATATTTAGGAGAATAATTGACAGGTAATCATTTATATTAAGCCATTGCAAGTAGCTGTAATTACAGAAGTTCAATTGCACGAAGTGGCAGACGTTTGGCGTTTGACCTTTCTTTGCAATCTGTGTCTGCAATGTCACCATTTTATTTCCAGATTCATTAAGAATTGTAGAGAATAATTAGACTGCAAAACATTTACTGAGTATTGGAAAATCAACAGGATCAAAGAACATTGCTTTTATACTGTATGGATGTTTCCTGCTTGCATGTGGTTTTGTAAATAGATTTTTCCAAATAAATGTATCTTTGCACACCAACAGAGCAGTATTCTGTGTATATTTGCATTTATTTTTGAAGCAAATATTCATTTATTGAACTACACAGGAAGAAATAACCCAAATTTTTATTTATAGCTACAAGCCTACTTCTTTGACCCATCACAGAGGACCAGCAAACAGCAGGGTGAGAACAGGATGTGCATCATAAAAAAATAATCAAATACTGACATAAAAACAGTGTTGGAGGAAACGAATGGATCATCTCAAGTTCTATGTAAAATATAAATCCAAGTCAATCCAAGAAATGACAGAAATATTGTGATTCCATTAACAAGGACGGCCAGTATCGGAACACATGTAGTGTGTGATTGTTAAATCCATGTATGTACACGCACAGCAGTTTTAAACAAAGACGTCAACATGTTGTTTTGTCCAAGCTTGCTCTGGTGTTCGAAGAAAATATACCCATAACAATGATCAAACATCACAATATGTTTGTTTTGAAATAATAATTTAAGGTGCAGGAGCAGTAGAATTATTTAAATGATTAATGTTTATATCAGGCAATATCTGACAGCTGGTGATGATGTCAATCTTTTCAGAAACAGCCTTCAGGTCGTCCAGGATTAACCTGATGCTGTGAGACGCGTTGATGATGGCGCTCTGCGATGCACTCAGCTGTGTTGTTGCACTGCGCACCTTTCACATAAAAAAAAACCAGCCAGATAACTTAATACTCTGAATTTGCAGCATTTGTTTAGTCAGTTAGTAAGCTGCTAGTCAGACAAAATATTTACATGTTCTACATTTTATCATTTGAAGTATCACTGTAGACAATTTATATCTCTACTGATGTTCAGTTTAAGTCAGTTTGGCATTGTATAAATCTATAGATACAACAATATTATGATTTTTTTTCTACATTGATCCATATGTTTGTGCTTGTTTTTATTTAATCTCACAAATGTGTATACGGAGTCTTCTCTCACATCTTCAGGATGAGCCTGAATCTGCATAGGCTGGTGTGCTGTGGAAGGTGTCATGTTCCAGTGTGCCTAAGTCTATAGATCTGTGGACTTGACATCACATATTATAAAGACCCTGGTGAGACTCATCCTGGACCAGCTCCAGCCCACTGACGGACCCCCTCCAGCTCACCTACTAGCCCAGATTTTCAGTTGAGGACACTATTCTCTACCTGCTCAAAAGTGTCAACACCAGCCTGGACAAGCCAGTGAGCAATGAGAGAATGTTTTTTTTTTTTTTTTTACTTCTCCAGTGCCTTAAACACAAGCAGGCTGGTTCTACTGGTTGATGGCCTAAAAGCAATGCAGGTGGATGCCTCCCAACTAGTGATCTGGATGGCTGACTACCTTACCTGACTGACAGACTACAGTATGTGTGCCTGCAGCACGGTGTGTTGGACTGTGCGGTCAGCAACACAAATCCCACCGCGGGAGACTCTTCACCCTACTTCACAGACACCTGCCAACTTCAGATATTTTCTGATAACTCTGCAGTAGTGGGATATATGTGTAGTAGACAGCAATGAGGATGAGTACAGAGCTGTGGTGGACAACCTTTTGATGCCATGTGGGCAAAATCATCTGCAGCTTACCATGGCAAACAACCCTATTTCCACTGACAGGGTCTATGTGGAAACGGCAGATGACAAACACCACGGTGCTCACATCCTCAATAAATTGGACAGAAGCCATGTACAGGGACGGTTTCTCCCATCTCTATTTTCTCAGATGACTGAGTTCATTTAACATCTACTGGGCAAAGCTCAGGATGTTTTATAAGTCTGTGGTGGCCAGTCACATCCTCTATTTTGTGATGTGCTGCGGGATCAGTCTGAGTGTAGCGGATAACAATGGACTCAATAAATGGATCTGCCAGGACAGTAACATTCTGAGTGTGGAGTCTGACTCTTTGATACAGGTTTTAGAAAAGAGGAGCCTGGCCATGTTACAGTCAATAATGGCCAATCTTTTAGCACCCTCTCCATATCATGCTTGAAGAGTCACAGGAGCATGTTCAGTAAAATACTCATTTAACCATAATGCACCAATAGGAAGTCCTTTCAACTTGTCACGCTTTATAACTTCTCTTTATGACATATGGACTAATTTCACTTGGAATATTTTCTCTAAACTTGATATAGTATTGTTTGAACTTTGGAATATTTAGTTTTACTTATTTTTCTTATTGTTATTCTATTATCTGGCATTCATATTTATATTTTCCCCATGGGATTATCAAAGTATTCTGATTTAATCACTGTAGCTGTAATATAATGTAGACTGCATGCTGTATAGCTATGCAATTTGGATATTTAAATATCAACCTACCTCCCTGCTGGCACTGCCATAGACTTGTCGTAGTGTCTGTCCCACATCAGAATACAGTCGGCTGTTAGACTCTTGCAGCTTTTGTTGTAGCAGGGTGTCACCTGCAAACAGAATTACCTACTGAAGTTACTCAGAGGAAAACTAGATTGGTCTTTAAGTTCTTGTAGTTTACATGTTCTTTTAGTTTACACAAGGTTCACTCCCAAATCCTCTCAAAATTGTCAAACACATCTCAGTGTTGTTAAAACAGAGCTGACACATATGAGAAAACCCTCTTGCAGATGAAGATTGTGAACTAGTAAGAAAAGACTAGTATTTAAAGGCTTGGGGTGGGTTGACTTTCACACAAAAAGCACTGGAGTTTTTATTTGTCTTTACCATGTGACCTGTGTGAGGGGCTCGGTCTATCTTC
This sequence comes from Pelvicachromis taeniatus, assembly GCA_015108175.1. Lineage (NCBI taxonomy): Eukaryota > Metazoa > Chordata > Actinopteri > Cichliformes > Cichlidae > Pelvicachromis > Pelvicachromis taeniatus. Next base: position 48,799 of record VURO01049283.1, on the reverse strand, counting down.
CACTATGGAGTGCATGTCAGGGTGGTCTCTAACTACAATAAGAGGAGGGAGGTCTCTCTTTAATATCTGAGCGCTGTCAAGGCTCCCCGCAGCCTGCTCCGGCTCGCCCTCACTGTCCGTTTCAGACGCCTCCCCTGGAACCTGAAAGCATCCATAAAAAAGATACAAAAAATAAATTAAAATGTAGATTCATGGCTCAATCTACATTTTAAGTCACTGGCTGATGTGCACAAATACACACGGTTCTCCCTACACGTCACTCTCAAAACCACGCATACAGGATAATGCTTGCAAGACAACCTTGGCTCCGACCGAGGCAGTCAGAGAGGTGATGTAGACTTCATCATCGGAATCTGTTTCAGACGCTTCGCCCTGCACCACTATCGGGTACCTGCCGGCCATGACTGCGAAAACATATACAACAAAACTTTATCGGCCACATTAACGCAATAATAGCTGCGACCTAACTGTGATCCTCAGAAACGCATTCGCAGGCGGTATGCATGATTTAAAGTTGTGTGATCTTGCTTCAAGTTTAGTCAGCTAGGAATAGCAATGCCATTAAACGTGTCTTATATAATGTACACTTTATTTATGCCTTGGAATGAATATAAAAGTCACAAACCTTCCCTGAAAGATCAAAACACAAGTCACATGAGCAACAAGGAAGTAGCAACGGACGTTTCATGGCTATTGGACAGCCAAGACACGACGTTTCATGCCGCAATAGGATGATAGCGTCGCTCCAGGGTGTTTGTACATTTACACCGGCGTACGTCGAAATTTAGCGCCGCCTGTTAATGTCTTTTGGAGAAGCTGGACGTTTGTTATTGCATATTACATGAAAACAACTGTTTAATTATTGTATTAACAATTTTTTCGGACAACCTTGGTTGTTGTGGCGCATGAAATTCATATGTTTTCTCCAAGTTACCAGTTTAAGGTTAGAAACCCCCTGCTAACTCCGCGCGTGTTAGAACTTCTGGAATGAGCTGGCCGAAATATCGAACGCCAGCCAGGACGCAGACTTCGTGTGCTATAGTCACTTCACAGGTACTGTCAATTTACAATTTCAGCTGGTTTCATTTAGAGTAAAAAAAACATATGATGTACGTTAATAGGATACTCCCCTCTCCAAAACGGGGGTAATAAAAAAAATAGTTATTTTTTAGCGTGGGGGGCCTTGTTAGCGAACGGTATTTAGCTATTTGGCGCTAACCATCTTAGCTTCCGTTAAGCTGCTGCTTGGGATTTTCACATTTATTGCTGGTTTTATCTGTTGGAGCACATTTAAGCCACCGGACCGTCACTGTTGTGTGTTTACCAGGGATGGCAGACGAGACTCTGTTTGAATTTCTCCACATGGAGATCGTGTCGCATGTTTACAAGGAGCAGCAATCCAGCAAAGGAACCATGGACAACAAGGTGTGTTAAGTAGTTGCCAATAAAGTCATGTAGTAAAGCCACATTTTCCGGTTTTAGAACACAACTCCCCTTCATATTATAATATTGTACCATCATGTCCACAGTTTTACGTGATATACTGTTCAAATTAATCGCTTGCATTTAATCTTTTTAGGACAGAGCAGTCTGTGTTTCTGTCCTGGAAAGTATGGGCTTCAGAGTGGGACAAGGACTTATTGAGAGGTAAGTGACACATGCACACTGGACGTGCAGTAAATGTTGAATTAATTGGAGTCTTCCTTTTGCTTTTTCTAGGTTGACCAGAGACTCTCCCAGCTTTAAGGATGAGTTGGATATAATGAAGTTTGTCTGTAAAGACTTCTGGACTAAGGTTTTTAGGAGACAGGTGGACAACCTCAGAACAAACCATCAGGTAAAATCTTACACTGTGTAGTATGTTACTATCAAATTAGTAAGTTGGTTTTTGTGTGGTTTGTTCAACTTCAGTTATTTGTCCTGTAACAGACGTTTTTGGCTTTCACAACAGGAAATTTGATATCTTGTGAAACTGAGACTTTGCAGTGGATCACTGTTTATACTGGATGATTACTGTGATGAAGAACATAAACCACTAAAAGCCAGTTATGTGTCAAAGTTGACTTAAGCATGTTCTGCTGATTTTTCTTGTAAACCAACAAAAGTGCTTGAGAGCTAACAAAGGTGTTAAATGGATTTCTTTCTCTGAAATATTCTGTATCTTTTACTTTCATGCCTATTCGCTATTGTTGCAACTTTAAAGCCTTAAACTGTGAACCTTTTGTTAGAGTGCAGTAATCTGTTGGGTCCTTGTATTCATATGGATGTTAAATTGAACTCTTAATTCTTAGGAACATTTTTTACCAATCCGGAAACACAATCGCATGCATCGCTGATTAAAATGTGTTATCCTTTAATATAATATATCTTTGTTTATCTTCCACAACAGGGGACTTATGTTCTGCAGGATAACAAGTTTAATTTGCTGACCCAGCTATCCAATGGAAAGCAGTACCTTGATCAGGCTCCTAAGGTTAGAATAGAGTCACAGACACACTTATATTCCTACGTTCCTAAAGACTGCTTATAGAACAAGTATAACTTAAGGATTTGTATTTTGGCATACAGCCAATTAAACCTGAATTTATGTCATCATGCAACAGAGACTAATTTGTGCATTTTTTGCGTGTGTCTCAGTACCTTGCTTTTTCATGTGGCGTGGTGAGAGGAGCCCTATCTAACCTGGGTTTGGAGAGTGTGGTAACAGCTGAGGTCTCCGTCATGCCTTCCTGTAAGTGCTTTGTGAAAACAAAACCATAATTAACTTAAGGTTAGTCAGACTAACATGCTCATTGCCTATCAGTCAAACCATCGTTACTGTACTTGTGAGGTTCTGTTAGGTCTGGTTAAGTTAGATTTATAATGTGCACATAACTAACAGTCCTAGTCTTGAGCTACCCCTCATTTCTTCATATTTTGGTTGGAAAATGGGAAATAGTTGCAGCGAGGCATGTGCAAACATACATGGAAATGGAATATATAAAGCGAAAACAGAGTTTGTGCAATAGCAAAGTCAACGTTTGGTACGACCAACTCTTGTAATTTCTTTATGTAAATAGTCTCCAGGAATAGTTCTCCAGGCTTCTTGAAAGACATTCAAAACTCAAGGCGGGAGATACTACCAGCTGGTGATGTGCGACCCAGATGTAAGCAAATGACTCCAAAGGAGTGGTGTCGCATGTTTACAAGGAGCAGCAATCCAAATGGAGTGGCTAACTACACTCCATTTGGATGGAAGTTACTGATGTGGTTACATGGTGCAAAAGCAGGATTTAAAAGCAGGCGGTTAAAAAGATCAACCCGAGATATAATATCCCAGATGATGAGCACCTCCTAAAACATTACAAGCTTGGGTTACTTTAATTATTGTTAAAATATTACCAAGTATTTTGTGCTTGCACTTAAAATTTCCACAGAAAACACTAGCTATGCTAGTTTTGTTATTGTGTTTGTCTTGTGCTGTGCATTAAATGCTGCTGCTGCTGGCACCTTGTTCAGTAGATTCCCACTTCAAGTTGTGTGTCTGATTTTTTTTTCTTCCTATGCTCTTAAGGACATGCTGTTGTTAGGTTTTTGTTGGGCCTGACACATTTTCTTTTGTCCTCCACTTGCTCAGTTTCCTCACAATGCTAAGGACACACTGCACACCTTGCAGAGATATGTTTTTGGCTTATCATTCATTAAGAATCATCTTTTTGTTGCAAAAAATTTTGGGAATGTCAAACTGTGTCATTTTTAGTATTTTTCATAGATTAAGCCAAATAAATGGATTATATTGAGTTTTTGCTACAGGCTGCTAGTAACAGTGTGTCATCGAATGATACAATTTAAAATCTTTTCTAAGCTAACTGTTATGTGTAGACACAACAGTGATTCATCTGTTGAGTTGGGTGCTATTTTTATGCTTGAATGAGTCACAGGTCACTTTTAAGTAGCTTAACAAACAAAAAACATTCCTTTGTAAGACCTTAAGAAAGCCTGGGGGAGCTATTGCACAAGACAACTTCAAAAGATTACAAGAAAATCTAATTGTAAGCAAAATATAAAGAAAGGAGGGTGGCTCAAGACTTTTGCATAGTCCTGTACCTTAAGGGCAGTACAGATGGATAATATTTTTTGCATTTTATCTTGTCAGGTAAATTTCAGGTGGTCATCCAGAAGTTGCCATAATCTTCTGCCCACATGGTGCCAAAAGAGAAAATGGTGTTTCCTGTTTTCTCACTGACGAGTGCAGCCATAAAGCGAATGAAAGATCCACAGAAGGGTCCAGCGGGACTGCTGATGCTCTGCTGACCACCAGGTACAACTGATTGGTCAAAAAAGGTAGCCAGGGTTCAACTTTATTAAACAAAAATCCTTTTTGATATTGATTCTGGTTTTGAAGGTTGTTGCTTTTTTTTACATTCTCAACTCAAGTTCATTTAAAAAAAAAAAAATCTGGCTAGTTTTATGAAGAAGCGCTGGCTGTCTACTGAATACTGTGAAGTTGAAGTGAATGTGTAGTTATTAACAGGATAAGTATTCTTTGTAATGTGTTGCAGTGCTTAGTCTGAAAATTGGAAAAAGTTTAAAAAACAAAATTACTACAGCAGAACAATCAGCATAAGTGAAGAGAAGACATCTTTCTGGATGGTATTTAATGCAGTCTTTTTCAGCATCCATTCCACTGGTGGCTAATGAACCTTTGTAAATCATTACACCGGGCTCATTGCATTCATTATTCAGCACTTATTGTTCTTTACAGAAAAAGCTGTACCCAGTTCCTGGTGCTTTGCTCTGGTTTTTAGCAAATTGACTTCAGGAGAGAAGTCTTTTGTGTAATAGTGGGGATCATTTAGACTTTTTCTTGTGCAAAATTAAAATCTAGAATAATACACTGGTAGAAATATTTGAGTTTCTTCAAGTTATGTGAATGTAATATGTTTCTAGAACAATAATGCAATTTTACAATTTTTCCAAGTGGAATGATACGAGCTTATTGAGCATCACTTTCTGTTCTATGTAGTGGTCTCACATTTAAGAGTTGAGTTGACTTGAATGTATTTCTACGTTATTTTTTATCACGATGTATGTGTTTTCTCTTGTAGAGCATAGATATTTAAATGTGACATTTCTCCTGGCATTTAGTAAGTAAGCTGTAAAACATGTTGGGGTTTACAATGAAAGTTAACCACACAGTTGTCTGGCTGTAAATGGATGGTGTTTGTTATTTATTCTTATTTTCTTTCAACTAAACAGTTTCTTTTTTTGAATGGATTAAAATGCTGTGACAAGAAAACAACAAAACAAGGTTTGTTAAACAAGAAATTTAAGACCATAAAATTATCAAGAGGATGCAGTCACTTCTCTGGGAAAGGCTGTTACTGTTAGTGCCACTAGGGGGAGACATACCGCTGTTATTACAATATGTCCTACAAGTTCAGATTTACCATGTTGTTGAGGTACGGTCAGAGTCTCCTTGTCTGTTCCCTGTTCCGTCTTTTTCTGTCAAGTAATTTCTTCAGATTTGGCTATGCAGCCCCCCCAAGAAAAAAAGAAAACAAAACAAACAACAAAAAAAACATCTCTTATGTCTTTCAATTGGGTTTTTATGGGAGTATTTAATTACTAAAAACAAAGTAACTTTATTTTGTTACAGTGTTGAGATCATCACTGTTACTGTCATTAGTTCTTCAAGCATTAGTGTAATTATTCATGATACTCGACCTATTCATAAACTTTGTACATTTTTTTTTAATTTTTTTTTTTAAATTTATGATGAAAATGTTCAAATGTTTTGTTTTTTTTCTATAGAAAAAATATTATATATCAAGGCTTTTTAATGTGACAAGTAAAAGATAGGAAGAGGTTTTACCCTGCTTTACTTCTTAAGCATCAAGATTAGTCTCGGCCGGCTCAACTATACTTTAGATAACAGAAAGATCAGCCTTAACTTGAAGTCTTGTTTGCGTATACTCGCCCAAGGTCGGTCAGAACACGGTTTGGTACAGTTTTTGATATGGCGCAACACTTACATTGCACGTGTTGTGATTTTGTTTCTGTCTCTAATCTAAGGAAAACACCTCTGGTTGTGTCCCAGTATTTCACTGCCCTTGGTGGGAAAGTTTTACTCAATAAAGGTCTTTGCATACAACTTTGTTTCCCTTCAGTGTGTCTGGCTCAAGATTGGGCTTTCAAAAGTTGTAGTGTTGGACTGACAACTTCAAGACTGGGATTTAAATATGAGAAAGCAGTAAGTAGTGTACGACAGAAATGTGACTAACCCACTGACCTTCATACTTGTGTGTGTATACACTCACTGGTCACTTCTTTGGGCATGCTGTTGAACTGCTCATGAAAACATATTTAGTCAAATTCATGCAGTCAGATATGTAGAAATGGTCAAGATGATCTGGTGAAGTTTAAACAGCATCATCATGCAGAGAAAAGGTGATTTAAATGACTTTGAGTGTGGCATGGTTCTGATATATGATATTTATGTATAATATCTCTAAAAGCACCTGGTGTGGAGCCTTCTGCCAAATAAGAACAGGAAACTGAGGCTTCAGTTTATACGGGCTCACCTAAATTGGAAAATAAAAAACTGGAAACACATCCGGTCTGACGAGTCTCCGTTTCTGCTAATATTTAGATGGTAGTGCCAGAGCTTGGCGTAAACAGCACAAAAGCATGGATCCAGCCTGCCTTGTATTTTGGTTCACTGTGCTTTTAGTGTAGTAATGTCGAGCTGCTTCCAGCAGGATAACACGCCATGTCTCAATGTTTAAATCATCTTAAACTGGTTTCTTAAACCTAATGAGTCAATTTGACTCAAATAGCCTCCACAGTCACCAGATTTCAAACCCACAGAGCACCTTTGGGATGTGGTAGAACTGGAGTTTTGTATAATGAACGTGCACACCTGCAGCAGTGATGTGATGCTATCGTGTCAACGTGGAGTGAACTCTCTGGAATTTTTCCAGCACCTTGCTGAATCTATGCCATGGAGAATTAAGGCTAACGGGGGTCTAACCCAGTACTAATAAGGTGTAACTAATGAGTTAGCCAGTGAGAGTATATTCTTGACTCTCTTGTCTTTGGCACTTGTAACTGGGTTATCGTCTTATTTTGGAGGCCCTAAAGATAAGGGTACTTGAATGAGCTTAAAATTCCAAAAAATAAAAAGCTAAATAAGGTCCCTGCTTTAAGTACCTTTCGACCTTTGCTGTGCATCTTAGGCAATAGCAAACTGTGTGAAGGGCTGGATGTGAAAGTTAAAAAAAACTGACATGGAGTTAGATGTCTGCATAAATGCGTAGCATCTGACTATTGCCCACTTTTGCCTATTTGTTGCAAGTCATTAAACACTTAGTCCAAATCCCATGTGGAAAGGGGGGGGGTGGATTAGAGAAAAAAGACTGGGAGGGGGTCGAATTGTAAAAAGTTGAAGGAGATTGAGAGAGTGGGCTTTAGGAAAATTCGATGGAGAGAATGAAGAGCCTCAACAGGAGGCTGGAGGGAGATGAAAAGTGGAAAGGAGACGTTTATTAGAAGCTGAGGGAACAAAAGAAAGATGCAGGGGGTGTGATGAAGAGGAGAGGAAAGGGTGAGCGTGAGAGAAGTACATAAGTAATGTACAGTACTTGCGTCTATACATAAATGCCTGAAACAATTAGGAGTGAGGGAATCTGGAGACTGGCTCTCAGGACGGTGAGCAACAGCTGTTTTGTGCTGCACCACACGGCTTGGCCTCCCTTCCTCCTGCTCCACCTCGCATCACAATCACCAAATGTGGCCACAAAGAAGAACGGTGAATGTGAGCTGAAGAAAAGGAGGGGGTGTGCTGAGGGCTGGAGAAAAGAAAGGAGGTGTTGGGGGGGGTGCAAGTTAAACCAGCATTCGTATTCCCAAACTGATGACTTGCTACAATTCAGCTACACTGTCCACATGAACCGACTGAAGTCTTTTGTCATGTGAGAAGTTGAGAGAGATGTTTGTCTCAGTTTATTCATTTGAAATGAGAAGAAAACTGAAATCACCAGCTGCAATTTAAAATCTGTTTAACTCCCTAAAATGTGTAATATGTATTCAAAGTCAAATATGGTCCAACGCAATCTAAGTAAGCTGTGTCATTTCCACGTGTCCACAAAGAACTGTGAAGGTATTTTTTCTGTTTTTATTAATCATCATTACATCTCACTAACTCAAAAGGCCACGTTTTACGTCTTCGGAGCAACCTGTGGAAAAAAAAAAAAAAAGCACACACAGCGTATGTTGCTGCTTTTAATCTGTATGATCTCACAGGATGACACCCACTTTGATCCTCTCTTACTGCCCTCACTTTATTTTTTTGTCTCCACTTTTCTTCTTCCCCTTTTATCACCTTTCTGTCGTCACACCAGCGCATTCAACTTCCTCTGCTCAGGAATGGTATGAGTAAGACTCGCACACACAAACACAAACTTTGTCTCTCACGGCCATATGTTGACCCGCAGTGGACCTGAATACAGCCATCTGCCGGTCTTTCCCATGTCCCACAGGGCAACTGGGAGAATATCTATAGGACACAATGCCTACACACACAGCAAATCCATGCCTTTAAACCCTTCACGGCCACTAATCACTACCAGACAGCCGGCCTATCTCATGTTAAGTGACAAGATAATAGCCATTGTGTGTGTGCTTAAAGATCAGGCGTGAGCAGGTATCTTAAGTCCTGAAATCAGTTTTATTTTTTAATCAAGCCCGTCTTTGTGTAAAGAGTGTTTTCTCATATCGCTTCATATCAGGAACTGTTGCATTACGCTGGTATACAGGGGGTAGGAGGTGAAAAGGAAGGGGACATAAGTAACCAAAGTGAGGCAGAAATGAAATAAGTGGAAACTGAAGATTGGTAAGATTAAACCCCAAACAAGACTTCTCATCTTTACATTATGCTTAGTGGCACTGCTCCACACTCCCACCCCACTGTCGTGTTACCCTCGGCCACAGTGGCCAGGACAGCCACTTCACAAACTTCCTTAAATCCGCTTTGATTTGCAAATTTGCTGCCAGAAAAACGCTGCTCCACCTGAACTTCCGAGGACGCGAGAGACGACAGCGCTTTCCTCATTTTTAACCCCGAGACCTCACGTCAGACTCCAGCAGCCACTCAGCTCGCCCTCGTTTTTAAACTCCACAAGTATCATTTTTCCCTTTAAGAGAAGGCTAAGCTTTGTAGGACATATAGGCGAGACTTTTCCTGGATTTTAAAGGCTCTCATCAGTATTGCTTTCACACTCTTCACCTTGAGACGGCATCACACAGTACTTTTTATTCCTGGAAGCATAGGGAATACTTTTGTGTAGTATAAGCTACTGTATGAATACTTATTAAAACATTCCTCTCCAGGTTAGCCATCCAGAGAAAATAAACTTGGGACGAGCTTCTTGAACAAGGTGTAGAGCTCGAGTTAAATTATTTTAGTGTACAGACACAGTTAACCTCAACGATACAGGTCACTGGGGAAATGTGATAAACGAAAAGCAGAAATGACAGTTCACTGGTTTCCTGCTCACTCGCTTGCTTCCTGCACCTAAAACCTTACATCCTGTGAGCCTTGTTGCCAACGCTACATTAACGCCAGCCTAGCATAAAACACTTTCCCATTTTAAACATCTGCATTATTCAATAAAAGCAGTTTGCACATTGAATGTTAAAAAAATAAAAAATAAAATAATCTATTTTTACCTGCAGGTGATGAGCAGAAGTCAAACAAAGACCATAAAAAAAAAAAAACAAATATAAAAAAAACCAAACACCTTTAATT
>VURO01049283.1:24454-35182 GCA_015108175.1 Pelvicachromis taeniatus | reverse complement strand
TTTTAAATTAAAAAAAAAAAAAAAAAAAAAAAAAGCCTATTAAAAAAAAAAAAAAAAAAAGCCTGACACATTTTGTCCACTAAAGCAGAAAAGATAACATGGAGACTGCAAACTCCGTTAACAGCGCAGCTAGCAGGCTAACAGCCTCCTCCTCTCCCCGACCTAGCCAACTTTCGCTCTCCGCTAAACTTTCTTTTGCGCTTTTGGGGGGCTTTTCTTTACCTTGCACATCCATTCTTCCAGCTCAGCAAACTGGTTCAGGGGATAAGATGGCATTTTGCTGAGCTATCCAAACCTTCGTCCGATCCCGTCTGCCCCTGCCGCGATAGACGTGGGCAACTCGCTGGCATGAGATGGTCAGAAGTTTCTAGTTATGTATGGGTGCTAAACAAGCCCAAGACCCAGACCACGTGTGGATTTAAAACCTAACACTACTGTTGGCCACTCCCACGCCTCTGTGGTTCTGCCAAAATGTTGTTTTTACACACCCAGCGGTTCTAAAGACGGATGAGGATGAGGGCTTATATACAATAAATAAATAAATAAATTCACTATAAATTGACAATTGATTATAAGATATTATTATAAGATATTGAACTACGATATTGTATAATATGATTTACCTATCGCCTAACTTCACTGAGTTGGGGGGTATTACACAGTATATAGGCTAGCTTTCTAAATGTTGTGTTTTTTTTTACTGCCTTTTCTTCTCCTTCAAATACCTCTGTCTTTCACTATTCCTCTTGGTCATTTCAGCAGACAGTCTGAGGTTATCACCACAATCAATGGGTATTCTGGGGATATTTACAACTGGGGGTCCAAACAAGAAGAGAAAAAAGAAAGAAAGAAAACGAACAGGAGGAAAGCTGTAGCTTAGAGAGCTATAAGTAGATGGGCTGTCCTACAAAACAAATGTTAATATTTAATTGGTTTAATAATTAAATCTGTTAATTGTGGAAAGTAGAACACCTGAAGACAATATTTGAAAGAACAAATTGTTCCACTTTATACCAGAAAAGCTTCACCACTCATCTAACCATTATAAAGGTTTAAACATAAAGAAGACATTGTTGTAGTCATCCTGTCTTTTTAGCCTTTTTATCAACAGTTAGTAATCTACTAATTTGCTAACATTGTATTTTCCTTATAGTGGATATGTGTTTTTTTTTACATATGTTGTTCATTGATACACAAGGGCTGACCTTTTGATTTCACTGTGAGCAGACAACTGTTACACCTTTCTCTTGAAATACTTGAAAAATTCCACTGCAGAGCAGAGACATGAGATGATCAGTCCCACTCACACACACACAAAACCACAGGTTTGGTCCGTCTACCTTCGCAAGGATAGCAAGTCTAAAAAAAATCTTTCCCTAAGCTCAAACCTTACCTTAGACACTATAATCATAAATTCAAGCCCTTCTATCAACAGCAAGACAAGTCAGTCCTCACAACTTCAAGAACACAAGCACAAACACATCTGCCAGGACTTCAGCTGTCACACCTCTGGGACTGTGAGGAGATTTGTGACAGCATTCATAAGCAAGCAAACTGTTGGCTGCAACCTCAGAGAGCTGCTTTCGGTTTCTTCTGCAGCCGATTCTGATTAGGACTAGGGCTGGTCTCACATGTGCGATTAGCGTCAGAACACCAACTAACTGGCTTACGTAATGATTATAAAGTTTACCTTAAAATAAGTTCATTTGCGGCATCATTGCAAATTCTTGAGTTCATTTGTAAGTTTAAACAAGCGGTATTAACAACCCAATGATATCCAGCCCACATAAAATCCCTGTAGGACCAGAGGAACAGCTTAAAAGGTTGATAAAAATGACTCAGTCTGCCTCAGAAGTTCTTGAATTCAAGTTGCAGCTCTGAGTCCCTTTTGAAAGATGAGTTCAGCTGAGAACAAAGGCTGCCGAAAAGCTTTGTTTTGCTCCAGCCAAGTGGTCACCATTAAGTGTGTGTTTTTTGTGTGCGAATGTGTTTGTGTGTGTTTGACAGAGGATTTCAATCTATTCCACCCCCAGTGAGCTGTAATGGTACAGGCCCACTCTACAGTCTGAAGGTTGGGGGTTTTACTCAAAATAAGTAATAAACTGCACATTATTTGTGACCTTTCCTTTTTTTTTTGCCCCGTAGAAAGCAAATGAATTGGTATTTTAGAAGTAAGGTCTGCTGTAACATTTAAACATACACTATATGGACAAAAGTTTTGGTTCATACCTTTTAATCTTTGCATTCAGGTGTTTTCAGTGCCATTGTCATAGGGAAAGAATTGGTTATTCTAAAGAGTTTAATGAATATGAGTGTAACACTGTAACCGGGTGCCAGCACCCTGTTTTAGTAGTCAATTAATGAAATTTCTTCCCTCATAGATATTTGTCCATGATCTAAGTGGTTATTCCAAAGCGGAAGTGTTTTGGAACCACAGCAGAGTGCAGACCATGTAAAGTTACAGAGCAGGGTATAAAATCCACCAATGCTTTGCTCACTCAGTAACTGCAGAGTGCCAAACCTCCTCTGGCATTAACATCAGCATAAAAACTGAGCCCTGGGAACTTCATGCCATGGGCTTTTATGGCCCAGCAGGTCCTATGGGTCAGAAATCGATTTGGTGACACCATCATAACCACCAGACTGCTACAACAGCCAAATATTGTCTCCTGCTGCTACACTCTCTGTAGTGTAGCAGCATGATCACATGAACTAAAATCCTTTAAGACGTTAACAATATTTTGAATTTGGGCTACTAAATTCACCAAATCAAATGTGTGAGTGGTGACTCCTTCTTCAGGAAGCACCACTCACACATTTGATTTGGCAAATATTTACACTGGATGCCCTTCCTGATTCAACCCCCCAAGGTAATCTGTGCCTTGTCCAGGGATCTTTTGCTTCCTAGGCAAATTTGTAAACTGCTACACTATAAATTTACTGCAACTTGTTGCGATGCTTTAAATTCATAAGATGCACAGTAAGGGCATGAAAATGTACTTTTTGATGTACAATATGTTATGTATTATCCCAGGTTAAAAGAATAAAAAAAGCAAAACCAGTGTTAATGCAGTTGTGTGTCTTCAATAGAAAGTGACATAAGAAGCTGCTCTAATTAGTTCTACGTCTTAAGAGGTGGGCATCTGTGTGTGTGTGTGTTTTTACCTCCTCTGACACTGTAAACAACAAACCATTAGCGAGATGTCAGCAACACAAGTACCTTGAGGTAATTTGTTAATTTGGCAAACAAATGCTATAAGCTGGCTGTTTGGTTAGCAAGTTCAGTTTACTTCTGTGAAGAAACTAAATCTTTGGGCTAAGTTGGGGATTACTGGCAGTGGGGTTAGGGGGGTTAAAGCAGAGGGGGAGGGGAGGAGAAAGGAGGTGAGAGATTTGAAAGGGAGTTCTTGCTTCTTGTTGAGTCCAGCTGGGCTGGAGGGCCTTTGGAGCACAATGGGCTCAATGAGCTGCAGAACCAACTAACAAACTAATGGCCCGCCCTCTGTGACTACACCCATGCACATACACACACACACACACACACACACTGTGGAAATAACAGAGGACGGTGAATGTGTGGGATAGAAGGGCTGGATTGGGGGAAAGAGATGGATGCAGGTGGGGGGAGAGGAGACTGATGAAGGGGCAGGATTGGGGGCTATTTAGAAGAAACAGGGGAAATGAGAGAGAGAGAGAAAAGGTAATAAAAAATAGAAAGTGGAGATTGCTTTGTCGAGGCTCGATCTGCAGTGAGGTTCATCCAGAGATTTAGGATTATTCCACCAGGTGCATAAAAATGCCATGGGATGCATTCCTTTGCTTGGTCACATAATCTTCCAGCGTTGAAGTAATTAGCCTAGTCATCATGAAAGCTTGTGATTATTCAACATCTGCTAGATATTAGAAGAGATTTCCAGAGATTGTATTGCCTGAGATATTTGACTGTAGGGTACCACTGCACGCCAAGTCAAAAAGTTTTGAGAGAAATTAAGTAAAAACAGTTCATGTTTTCTGATATATTTAACAAACCTTTTGATGATCAAACAATATTGGTTTTCAGTTAGTAGGAAGGACGTCTAAGAGCTGTCTGAGGGTTATAAGAACTGGATGGAAGCTTGAGGAGGAGGTAGATAGTAGAGCTGACTAATGCGTAATTACAACAACATCAACAGTGGATGTGAGTGGATTTCCTGATTAAAACAATTGCATTGCACTGATGTGTGCATGCGTGCATCTGTGCGCACACACTTGTGTGCTTGTGTGTGCTCCTACAACCTCTACACACTCACACACTCAGCCTATTGAAAAACTCATGATAAAGTGAAGTCATTCCTGCACAGCCCCACACGACCTCCTTCAGAGAAGAGGCTACAACTACTAGCGGTACTACCTGATGAACATCTGCTCCCATTTTCCTCCCCGTTTTCACCCCCACCCCGCCTCGCCACTTTCCCATTTTCCCATTGTACCCCCCTGCATTGCTCGCTTGTGTGCACGTGTTTGTGCGTGCGCATTTGTGATTGCGTTCCACAGAGGGCGCTTGGAATTGGGAGATTCCCGGTGAGTGTAAGGTTCACGCGTGTGCAGCACGTTCTTCTGCAGTTGTTATCCTCATTGCAAGTGGTATGCAATCGCTGTTTCCTTCAAATGTTGTGTATTTCTTCTGTGATGAAGTGTTGCAAAAATTATTATTGTTTTGCAGTGATAAATAAATAACTGGTATCTTTACGCCTTTTTGATTAATTTTAACTGAAAAAGTGCCGTTAAAGAAATGACTGCACTTAATCTGTAAATAAACAGAACATATGTCTCAGTAGTTTCTATTTAACGTGACCCCACTCTCAACCAAACACACACATGCACACACACACTCCCAGAGGTACCACACAGTTGGGTTCTACTCAGAGGTCAAAGGTCAGAATCTAAACTTTGACCTCTGACATCACACCCTCCCTCTCTACCTCTCCTGTCCACTGGAATTCACTCATGTGCATTCAATTAGGAAGCAAGAGAAGAAGGATGGAGAAAGTTTACTAACACGTTAACAGCGACACATGTCTGCACAAACAACGAGTGAGGGTGGAGAGTAGAGATGCGAGTTCTTTGAACTTCTTTGTTTTCAGGGAAAGTAGGAAGGAAAAGTAGTCAGCTGTGTTTGTATTTGTATGTACACAAGCAGTACCACAAGCATGCATACGGAGGCATATCATGTGACAGAAAGTCTGTGAACAGTGTGTGATGTCACAATCTTTGCCCTTTAGCTGGTGCACTTTTCAGTGCACTGGGATTTACTAGTTCCAGGCGAAGGAACTCTTAATAGTACAGCACAATATTACATGTCAGATCTGGCTCATGTTAATGTTTTTAACATGAGCCAGTTTTTATTTGTTCTTACAGTTTTATTGTTATTTATCATTATTCCTGTTTTCGTCTTTTCCCCTGTGTTAGTTTTATGCCTGGTCTTTTATGGAATAGAATGAGATATGAAATGCTGTGTTAATTAAAAATATTCAAGTTGTATGACATAGCATGACAGAGGTATCTGTGGCGATCTGTTGCACAGTTAGTCTCATTCATTCCAAAGTAACTTAACATGAAGTGATTTTACTATCACCTCAGTAGCCTTAGCTGTGGGCCTTGTTACATGTAGAATCTGTAAACTTGCGTGATGATCCCATTATTTGGGACGTTGCAGAGGCAGGAGGGCAATTCGATTTTTACCTACTGTATGCTTGCTGGTGTTTGCTGACGGCTGCTGAAGTAAAGAATGACTGCATACCAGCTGATAACTGATATTACCCTCAAAACTGGCACATTAAATCAGGCTGATTATATAGGATGATACTCCAAAAGGTCCCAGAAAATCTTTTTAAGTATTATAATGTCAAGATTACATCTGTACTTTGATGTGATCTGTATAGACTCCATACAACAGTGTAGCTTTCTATTTTATGATTTATTTGCCAGAAATGAAACAAATGATGAATGTTTGTAGTTTAAGCTATGCCCTTGTGACGGATTGTTCCAGTAACATGAATGAAAAGTTGTGGAATCTAATATTTCGCAACTGGGTTAGTTTGTTTATGCAGCTTCTTCTGTTAATTCACCAGAAGGGGGAGATGTTGCACTATTTCCAAGTTAGTGTTGGTGGACCGCAGAACTGAGAGCATTCGATTACTTTGGATAAATCAGGTTCGAGATAGAGTATAGAACCTTAATCACCTACCATCCATAGGCTGGCAGATGTTATTCCTCAACAGACTGTGTATAATACTTGTTGAAAAGTCTGCATATACTATTACACTCACTCAAACGCATTTTTCTGACAAACGCAATGAAAAGGCCATAGTAGGAAACTAGAGCTGCTGCTGCTTCACACAGAGACTGACAGAAAGGGGAACTTGTACCTGGAAACCCTCTAGATATCAGTGTGTGTGTGTGTGTGTGTGTTTGCGTTGCACCTCCCCTATGAACCCAAAGCAAAACAAACAGCTAAATCTTTGTTTCGATAACAGAGGGTTGGTTTATCACTCTGTGTATTTGTCGGTCTCATGTGTGACCAGAAGGAACAGCAGTGAGTTAAAATATGGTCCATTCAGGAAACAGTCTTGAGCAACTTCTAATTTTTATATATATATTGCCTCCAAGGAGCCAGGGTTTCTTGTTTTGTTTTTCCCCCAAATGGTCTTGAGCAATAGTTTTCTAGATTTTCTGAAGGTTTTGTCCCAATTTGTGTACCTGACTATTTTCAGATTTTTTTGTGGTTTATAGGTGTGTTTTTATTTTTTTTAAGTTGCTTAAGAGTGACTATGACTCATTCGAGCACAAAAACGCACCATACTAAAGCAGCTAACTAATGTTGTGTCAATACATAGCAGACAACTTAGAAAAGAATCTGAAATTGTATTTATAGGAAATTTGTTACCAACACATAATTCAAATCGAATCTATGAATCCAGTCGAATCTATGAAAAATGCCAAAGCTAACGCTGTTTGACAGGAATAAGATAGCATTTTTCTATAAACGGGGTGAATCCCAAAGAGCTATTAGCTGAAAACATGGCTGTCAAGCCATTCTTTAGGAAGGGAAACAGGAAGAAGGGGTATGTTAAACTGGGGTATGTTAAATTATACAAGGACTGGAGTGAAAATCATTGTCAACAGGTCTTATGGATAAATGAATCTAAACCAGAAATTTTTGGTTCAAATCACATCAGTGAGTGTCTACAGAAAAGGCAGCCAGCACCCAAAACAAGCTTTGAGTGTCCTTCAAGAAGCCTGGAGAACTATTCCTGAAGACTACTTAAAGAAATTACAAGAAAGCTAAGAGAGTTCAGGCTGTGTTGAAGAAAAAAGATTTGAAGCTTTTTAGAATTGTACAAACTATTCCTGCCTTATGTACTATATCTCTATCTATATTTGCATGTGTTTCAATAAATCCATGCACCTATGCCAAAGATAAAAATAAATCAGGGATGGCTGAAGACTTTTGCACAGTACTGTATAAGCAATGTCATCAAAGAGCTCCCTGAGCGCCCTGAGCACTTATCTTGGATCTTAGCATGAGAAATTCATTTTGATGAGACAAAAAAAAAGTCAAACTAACATGAACATTATGTGCTCGGCACACAGAGAGGAAGGCGTGGGAGGCGGAAAGGACAGACAAAGGTGAGAAAAACATAAATAGCAGGCAGCAAAGAGAGACTTTCTCATAAAAGTTTTACCAAGGGTCATTTTATAGATTTTTGTCTATTTTTAAAATTCAAGTAAATACAAAAAAATATAGTGCCCTAATATTAATTATAAAAACTAACAAATGTAACTTGAAAAGTTTGCTGCTCAGTTCTTAATGTGGACCTTAGTGGATAAATACTTGTGTAAAGTAGCTTTTTCTGAACAATGTACTTTGACTAAAAACTTAGAAAGGGATTTTGTTGTATGCAAAACACCACCCAGCTGCCAGAGAGGAAGAAGACCACTAACGTAAAACAAGTACAGATTGATGTCAGGTGTTTGGACAATGAAGCACAGCCAAGCCTAGAACGAGCGTCATAAGTGGTGAGACGTTTTTATTTATTGAAGCTGTTTAAAGAGGAGGACAGATAAAAACACCACTCTGTTGCTAGTCTGCAACGTGAGGTGTTCTTGTTTGCAAAATTCCCTTGGCCTTTGGTTTTCTGGTTTTGTGTCAGGACTGGTAAAGAGGGGTGAAAAATAATCCCATGTCATCAATACTGGAGTTCTTGTGGCCACCAGAAGACAACGGGAATGTTCAGGGTTTGACGTGCTGTGGGGAAACGGTGTTCATTCCTGTTACATCTGCTCAGCAGAGCTCATGGGAGGAGTTTTTTCCCAGGTTAAAATGCCCCCTCCATTCAACATAAACTTTCATTACAACCATACAACAGAGGCTTTCTTTTGTTTTTACTTGCTGTTTGCTTTCAGTTTCACACACGATCTGATACAGGCACCAAAAATGCCCTTTTAGGGTATGAAAAAAGATCAGTGTGTGTATCTCAGCAAATTTCTGCTATTCAGAGTTGAACGGAACTGACTAATGGAAATTAAGTTTGAGAATTGGCCACAGCATTATACAATTCAAAACTTTATGTTAGATCTAAACAGTATTATTATCATGAGGCTAACTTTGTGTGTTTATACATAGTTGTGTGTGCTTTCCAGTGTTTGACCCTATGTACACAGAAGTGGGGCAGCAGGTCTTCTGTTAGAATGTGTATTTATAACTCCCTCAGAGCAATTCAGCAGTGTTTTTTACTCCCATTGCATTCCAGTCTCTCATTCACGTCAGCTGTGGGAGGTTGATGTGAATATATTGTAAGCCTTCTCCTTCTTCTTTTTCTTTTTTTTAACCTTCGACTGAAGTCAAAGTTATATGCCGGCTGATGTCTGGATGCGTCTCTGTGCGGCTAAAAGTGTGCCAAAAAATGATGAATACTCATCTGTATGTTCTCACACTTGTTCTTGTCCAACTGTATCCAGGCAACGGCTCATAATATTGATGAGTGTATTTGATCAGAGGCATATTGATGGATCTCAAGCTACATACCAGATGATGTCTTTTTTTAAACATTTATTTATATGTCAGTATCCAGGAAATTTGGTAGAAACAGTCCTTTCTCTATACACCTGTGTGCCTCATGTATGCATTCAGGTGTTTTTCTTTTACTTCCACTTCCTTGTCCTGTCTATCTACTTCTTATTGCTATAAGAGTTGAGATGTAACTGCATGTCTGCATGTATATCCTTGTATGTGTTTTCGTGATGAGAAGTGTCTGTACCACACTGTTTCCTGTCACAACTTCCCCCTGTAGTTTCCATGTTTTGTACCAGACAGCAAGTCTTTTAATATGTCTTTGAATCATACGGATGATGTTGCTTATTGTTTCAGGATGTTTCAGTGTCTTTCTGAAAGTCTTATTTATCTTCACATATAAATGCTGCACATAATAAAATGTTTTCAAACTCTGACCTGGATTAATATAGGAAATACTTGGATCATGATTTACTGATCACACATTTTCATATCCATTATTCACCATATTACTTTTTAAAATCTTTATTACTTCAGAGATAATTGGAGTGGCCTACATCTCAAGGCTCGACTGTACTTTCCAAATCCACGAGTTTGCTAGGGGCTGCTCGGGGCTGCTCGAGCTTGATTGACATAAATTTCATCATCAGCCACTGAGAGAGAAGGTCTAGACCATTTGTAGAGAATTCACATTGCAATGCACCAGCTATGCATGTGTCCCAGGCGGTGGACTTCAAGCAGACTTCAGAAATGTATAACAGGTACAACCACTCGATGGTTGGGTCTTCGGCTGTCTGTATTCATGTCCGCAACAGAGTATAATCAAGGCATTAGAGTGATAAATCTGTCTCTTTGATCAAGAATTTTTATACTGCTTGTATTCTGTGAAAGATGGAGTACTCCAGCACTTTATGTAATTTATAACTGCAATTCAGTTGTCCTTGGATGGGTAGGCTCGAGCTGTTTCTGTGTGGTAGTTTTCTTGCTGGTTTCCTAAAGCATTTAATATTGATTGTGTTGCAAGTTTACATTACATTGTCAGGCATAAGCAAAATAATCAGCCACACTTGCCATTAGCATTGCTTTTGTCTCTGAGAGCTCCTTTTTGCATTTAAGTTTTGGAACCAGCACAACCTGACCCCAACAGCAATACAAGGTGGGGTCAAAGGTCTTTGGTAGAATCCTTAAACTTAGGTTCTCGGTCTTAAAAGTCAAGTTCAGTGCCATAGACCTGCATTTTGTCTAATGGCCAAAAAGGGGCCACTCCTCTGGTTGCAAAAAAGGTCAGACTGTATAAAAGCATATGAGAAAATGACCCTACTTCTCACTTACTTTATGTCTTCAAAGCCGTGTCCACACAGGAAGCATGACCAGGAACCATAGCAAGTGAATCACATACAGCAAGTTCAAGTAAATACAATTGAAATAACTGCAGACAGGATCCAATATAAAGTGACTGAAGTGAATGCCAGTGAGAGCGCAGAATATTGACTGACATATGAGCTAGCGGTAAATACATTACAGGGTTACCTAGGCAACTAGAGCCTGGAATGTCCACAAGAGACCAGCAGTCAACTTCAAAGTGATGAGCGACGGGGAAATGGCTAGCAGTGTGAATGCAGGTTTGGTAAACATTTTCCTTTTTTTTTTTTTTTAAGTTTGGGATCTCAGTTGTT
>VURO01049283.1:0-24434 GCA_015108175.1 Pelvicachromis taeniatus | reverse complement strand
TTGAGACATTGATATGGTCTCATTAACAGTAAAACAGATAATTAAGACATGGTGTGGGTGTGGCTAACTTGTGATTGACAAGTCCCTACCATATGAGTACTCAGTGCTCTTGGTTTCTCATCACAACCACATAAAGCCCTAAGCTTAAAAATTAGACTCCGCAAACAAATGAGTGACATCAAGCCAAATATACTTCTAAACTTCCTTCCAAGCAAAAGGATAGAAAATATGATGACGTATGTCTTGCCTTTGGCTTCACCTGAACAACGGTGGTGCTAAGGTTTCCCCTGACAGTTTCCCCTGCGTGGGAAGCACGCGCTGGGCTGTCCAAATGACGGACAAACAGTATCCCACAGTTGTTTATCTTTTAAACCCATTTTGCACAGAGAAAATGTTTTGAAAGAAATGTTGAATATTCCTACACAGTAAAAAAACAAAACAAACAACTACACGTAAAATAATTACACCATAAAGATGGTTTTCTGTTTTTTCTGTTTTCTGTTATTTAAAAGAGGTAGTAGTTTATTTTATTGTTACCTGTAATTTATTGCAGTTTGCTTTTATTTGTTTCATTTTTACAAAAGGTTCAAGATGTGAAATAAACTCCAATGGAGTTTGAAAACAAAATATGGGTGTGTGAAGTTGGAGAATGTGTTTGTGCGGGGGGGTGGATTTTATTGTAAAAACAAAGGTGGGCCTAGCAAAAAAAAGTTTGGGGACCACTGTAATTGTGAACACATCAGCTCAAGGTGACTAGTATGTGTGTGTGCTGGGTGTGATGTGGTATAGTCATTAGGATGACAATGCATCTTTTCAAAGAACTATTGAGAAAGACCATTGTTCTCTGTTACTGACCAGAACCAGTTAGTATGTAATATGCACTGCTAGCTAAGCACTTGACGCAAAGCGTCGTCAAGTCTTCTGCTTCCTCTTTTTCACAGCCGTCACCACATTAAATGTACCTCATGAAATGAGTCACTTCCCTAAAGTTCAACTCCATCTGTATGTCTGCATGTAACTTGTGCCTACTTCCCAATTTGAGCAGTAGCAGTTAAAAACAAGATGCGGTCCACTCCTGTAGCAGCATTTTTTTTTTTTTTGCTGCATCAACACTGTAATTTCTTAACCGTGGGATCAGAAAAGGCTGTGAGAAGGACTCTAATCTGTACACCTGAAAGCAGTAATCGTGAGACAAAAGAGGTGCTAATTTTTGTTTTTCAACACAAGATATAATTATTATTGGGCTGATGAACTGTAATGAAGAAGAACACAGTTGTGTATAATTTTTATTATTGGACTTTACTTTGCATAAGTCACAGTTCAAACTAATCCCCTTTTTATTTTATACTGGGTCTTGGTGCACTTTTACCTGATAATTTTCTTATTAACTGCCTCTTATTAACACAAGGTTAATGCAACATCTGGGTGGTGCTGTTGTGTCTGAGGTGACCATATGAATGGTATCAACTCTGAGTGACATCATCCAGAGCCAAAATTAGAAAACACTGTGTGGATCATAGTGTTTAAAACAGGCTGAAGCCTGAGCTTTGGGTTATGAGAATATGACTCTTTTGCCATGTTTAATATGAACATCGACCACTGCAGCAATGTGTACATGACGGAAAAGCATAATAAATCCCCTTTGGCTATCTATGAATCAGTCCAAGTTTAGGTCAAAATGAAAACACTTGGGTCAGACACTCGTGACCCTCATCCTTTTCTGTGTTTTATTGCATAGATCTCCATTATGCACGCTATTCATTTCTTTTGTTTCTTTCCTGCCTTTTTCTTCCTCCTTTCCTCTCTTCTCTGTTTCCATGATGCTTATTTTTATAAGAAGGAATTCTGCTGGTCTCAGCACTGCTAGTGTCACCATGGTATGTATTCCTAGGAGGCCAGCCAAGGCTAAACACACATGTGCCATATCCATTCCTTTCCTTTTAATAACTAAACTCCGCACACACACACAGCTAACACCCAGGGAAACACACACACGCACGTGCACACACACACCCACACCCACACCCACCTGGCTAACCACTCAATTTTCTGCCCACCTGTTTAAACATAGCAGTGTGTATATGTATATGTGCGTACGTGTACAAGTGCTTCCTCATAAAGAGGCCTATTGTCCTCCTGGCTGTAATGTGTGCGCTGTGTCATGAATTGGCTCTGCACCCACAAACACCACTGCTGATTTTAGCTTAAAACTAAAACATACAACCTAAAATAACACGGCCACTGACAAGAAGCAGCTGACCTTTACTGCTGCTCCCTCAGCATCATGGCTTTGGTGCTTTAGGGGTCAGGATGTAAATCACAATGTTTTGCAAGTGAAAATGAGAATACTGTCTGCTGCAGAGATAAACGTTTTTGAGGTAAAAAAAAAATAAAAAATTGAATAACAATTTATCAATCTATTTCTGTAATGCTGGTATAAATGAGACCTACCTTTTAATTTTAAATACATTTTTAAAAAACGTCACATTTTTAAATTAATTAATTATTAATTTTTTTTTTTTTTTTATAGTTAGACCCTCACTGGGTCTAACTCACAGACCTTTCTTTTATCTCTGTTTGTTGTTACAAAGTGATAGAATTGTGAAATGAGCATTACTTTCTGTAGGATCCTTTGCTTCAGCACTAATGAATGAAAATTCTTTAGCCTTCTGAAGACAACAGTGTGAGAGATGAACATGAACAGACTAAGAAATGAACAGCCATAATACGATTATTATGACTGTAAAAATTCATCATCATGACGTCACGATTTTGTGCAGTTAGTATGTTGAACATGTTAGCAAAAGGTCCCGTGTTTGGCCATCCAGCAGATACTTGGAAACATTAGCATTTTTGTTGATGACCTAAAAAAAAAACAGAATTTCATTTTAAACATTCCTTTTCTAATTATGCGTGAAGGATCAAAAGTCTTCCCTCTCCCCTCTACACCAAAATAGGCTGAAATTCGCATAGAGGGTGGTGATAAATATGTGACTATTAATAAATGGAAACTAAAACTACTTATTTATGAAATCTTTTTTTGAAGTATAGTATTGATTAAATGTCAAAATGCTGTGGTGAGTGCAGTGTACTTGGCTGTGATGTGTTGGGGTAGGTGGGGTGGGGGTGGGGACATCTGTAGGAGGGCATCTGAAACTGTGGTGGAGAGGAAATCATTGCGCAAGTTTTTATTTATCGTGCATAAACCCACATGAATACCACCCTCGGCACAACCAACACTACAACAGCACTGAAGAAAACAGTGGCTGGACAAATGAATTTGTGAATCTGTTTCTTTTGATATGTCTTATTTCCTTTTTAGGAGGAAGAAACATCTTATTAACCTCATAAAAATGACAGACGACTGTGTTCTTAAAAAGGAACCCCTTTCTAGTCCCATCAGTATTCCTGCTGTATCATTCTGAATTAACTGAAGGCTTTTCAGAGAGTTTTCTTTTAAAACAACTGGATTGAATTATGAATTACAATACACAATTAAATTCAGTTTATATATATATATATATATATATATATATATATATATATATAAACACTTGGTGATACTTGGAAGGACAAACTCTTAAGAGGAAGAAGCCGCAGACAGAACTTGACTCAGGGAGGAGCAGCAATCTTACATGACTGGTTGGGAGTTAGAGGAGGGAGACAGTAAAAAAAGACAGACTGTGGAAGAGAGCCAGAGTTTCATAATACACAATGATTAAATGCAAAGTGGTGTATAAATACATAGAGTGTGAAAAGAGGTGAGTAAAGAAGAAACAGTGCACCATGGGAAACCCCAGCCATCTAGGCCTATTGCAGTGTAACAAAGGGAGGGTCCAAAGTAGGATTACAAGTAGATTTTCTGTCTTCTGACTTCAAACTTGGATGAGAAAGTAAAATAAATGTACATGTCTAGATTCATTCCAAACGGTTCACATGTTTCCGAACGCGTAACATAGAGATGGGTTGGGTGGCCGAAAGCGTAACATACCGACTTTTTGTCACATAGCGGTATGTTACGTTTTGGGATGAGAACGTGTTGGGATATGGTACTCTATAAAATAAGGGCCTGATTATTCAAGGCCTTGTATGTGAAGAGAAAGTTTTTCAACGCTGATTTCACAATTCACAGGGAACCAATGAAGAAAAGCTAATATAGAAATATGGTCTATCTCTCTGGTCCCTGTCAGTATTCTTGCGGTAGCATTCTGGATCAACTGGAGGGTTTTTGGGGAGTTTTTAGAACAACCTGATAATTATTCATTACAATAGTTATAGAAATAATAAATGCACAAACTGGTCTGAGATTACTTTGAAACAGGATGTTTCTAATTTTAGAGATATTTAACAAAGCAGTCCTACATATTTGTTTAATATGCACACTAAAAGAGATATCCTGGTCAAGAAGGACTCTAAAATTTCTCACAGTGCTTCTGGTTGCCAAGATAATGCCACCCCGAGTAAGTATCTTGTTAGACACCATGTTTCTAAGATTTCTAAGGCCAGTCACCTCAGTTTTATCTGAATTTAGAAGCACAAAATTAGTAGTTTTCCATACCTTTATGTCTTTTCATAATTGGACAGTTTCGCAATTGACAATTAGTTGGTGTGTGTCATCTAGCTTTATGGATAAATAAAACTGGGTATCATCTGCATAGCAATGAAAATGTACCATAGATCTTCAAATAATACTGCCTAAGGAAAGCATAGATTATGTAAATAGATTTGGTCCCACCAGAGAGTCTTGTGGAACTCCACGAATAATGTCAATGTGGGAAGAAGACTACAGTTTTAGAGCCCTAAATTAGTCATCTAAAAGTGACTAATTTAGATTAGTGACTAATCCTACCTACTGTTAAGTAGGTAGGATTCAAACCACTGCACCACAGTGCTATGTTTGTTTGTGTCTCATGTGATGCTCAATGTTCCTTTTTAATTGCCCCCATGGGAACAAATAAAGTGATTTTCAAATACATATGCCTTGTTCTAAATTCTGGACCAAAATATAGTGTGAAGTTTGACAGCACAACACATAGAGATGAGACTAGTGTTTGAGGCCATTAAAAGATATATTTTTTTAACCTTCAATAGTGCCCTTTCTTCATGGTGATGAATTCTGACAGAAATTCTTCAAATAAACCATTCCTCTACAGATAATTAGTTATTTGAAAGCTACCCTTTTAAGAAATTTTGAGATAAAAGGAAGGTTGAATATTGGTCTATACTGGTCTATAGCTAAAACAGCTGGGTCAAGTGACATATTCTAAATATGATTTTCTCTCTAATGGTGAAATTTTTTATTTGTGAAGGTTATAGGCTGGGTTCAATACAGCCCTGATTTATTTCTCATCCTGGCTACAGAGCTGAAAATAAACAAACAGTAAGAAGTCCTAGCTTTATGGAGGGCTATATATAGCACAACAAAGCATTTTTACAGGCTAAAATGAATCTTTTCTAAAGAACTGACGCCATTTCCTCCCCATCTTATTGGTTATCTGCTTCAGGGTACACATTTGTGAGATAAACCAGGGAGTCAAACACATTTGATTTGAGTTTATCTTTTCCAGAGAAGACACAGCAACCAGGGCTGTACACAGTGAGGATGTAAGCCTATTAATGATATAATCAATAATCTGGGAGTAGAGTTTAGGTAGCTTCTCTGCACTGTGATGGAGAGCAGCTACCAATGCTTTGCAGTGTAGTGGCACGTGGCACTGAAGATAACAGTAGAGGAATTACATCTTTGAACTTACAGCACTTTTAAAAATACATCTACTGTATTGAAATTTATTCACCATTCATTCCTGTGCAGTCCATTAATTTAAATGGAAATGTTATTTCGACATGAGCAGATAAAAGAAATTCTACTTAATTAAGCTGTGTTTAGCCTTTCCCATATTTGGGATAAATAAAGTAGATCTCATCTTATCAAGCTGTAAAACAATAGTATCTTTTATTTGTCCTACAGAAAAGTTTATTTTTTAAAACAAATGTTATGATGTCAATATATGCTAATATGTTGGTAAGAATTTATAACTGACTGTAAAATGATATCCTCAATGGGACCCATTTTCAAACAATAGCTACAAAAGTTGTTGGTGGCATGGTTAAATAAAAAAACTTACATTTATAATCTGTACATATGAGCTGATCGTGTCTCTGCTACTCTTTATTTGAAAGACAGTACCTATAATCACAAACTGAAATACTTACATATTATAATTACTAGTTGAAAACCCACAAAAATAAAATGAAACTATGTCGATTCTTTTGACTGTCAGACAATTATGTTTTAATTCAAGATGGCTAGAATTTAAGACCACAATTTATTATGAAATGTTATTGGGCTAGAAATAAGTCTTTTGTTCTTATTTCGTTGATAGATTAACTCACTATTAGCCTTTCTAGACTTAGCAAGCATTTTTTGTACACTAATTTAACCTACAATGTATAATTATCATACTAATTCAAATACAAATCACTCTCTTTTCAGCGAGTGTTTAAAGTGTTAAGTCATTTTGCCTTTCACATAGAAAGCTGTTTTTATCCTCATGTGCAGGTCACACATCTGTCCTTAATAAACCCACCGACACAGTGATAATTTATTTTCATACCATAATAAGAAAGAACATAAAAACAGGAAGTGTGAAGTCTAAAAGGAGAAGCACATACTGAGCGTGATCATGAACAGGAAGCGTGCAGAGAATATGTATGGGCCAGCCTGTTGTGAAAGATCTGCTTTAATAACACAAACAGATGTGAAACTGTCTGAAGGGACTTTCTTCTTATGCCCAACACCCTGATGCAACAGATCAGAGCAGGGTACAGAGTCTATACAAGGGCTGACCATTCTCACACAAGAATATAAAACTAACTAACTAAAATAGATTTATTACACTTACTCATATGTGCGTCATATTCTGGGCCCTGAAATCATGCTCAAACTGACAGCTAGGGTAGGGGGAAAGGCATTCCAGGATCAGCACACATGACTGACGAAGAAATGTGTAAAAATGGGAAGTGAAGACTCTTTATATGTGTACATATACAAAGAACAACAAACAAGCTCATTGAGACAAAGCTTTTGTCTTATAGGACACACACACACACAGACACTCACACTCGTTTTCATATCTTAGTGAGGACATCTAATTAACATAATGCTTTCCTTAGCCACTTACCCTAACCCAGAATTTATAAATGAATGCATAACCCCAGGCCTTAGCCTACACCTAACCCTAACCTAATTGTAACCCTGACACTAAAAACACATTTTGCGCCTCAAAAATGCCTTCAAACTTGTGGAACAGGCACTGTTGGTCCCCACAAGTATATTGGCATGCCGATTTTCTGTCCTCACAGGGACGTCTATACCTGTCTCACTGTGGCTGTTTGTTTCCTTGTCTGCAAACTCTTCCTAGACCATCAGGAGTTCAGCAGCCAAACTTGGCATATGAGTAAATCCCCCAAGGTTCTTATCTACATCAGATAACATGACATTGACATTATCATGTTACCTAGTAACAGCCTAGCAATCTCCAAGTAACAGACTACAACTACCTGTTTTTAGGATTTGTGCACCTTTAACACCTTATAAAAAACTTCATCTAATTAATAGGCACAAAAGTTAAATTATACATGACACATTATGATGATGTCACATTACCAGCAAACCACCTAGCAACAGCCTAAAATGACCTCTTTCTAGAGTTCATGGACTTCCAATACATCAGTAATCTGAATATACCAGCATCTAAAGGCACGCTTGTGTCAAAGTCAGCTGAAATAATTTGTGTAAGCAAGGTTTATTTGTGCACTGTTCATGAGTCGATGGACCAGTTCTGTTTAACTTCTGTATAAATCATATCCATGGAGATGGCCACCTTCCAGGCTGTTATTCTGGGTTTTCATACTTGTGACACAACCCAAAGGAGCCATTTCTGCTTTTCAGATCATTTTGTACAAACTCATCTAGATTCACTTCTTGTTCTATGAAATAGAAAAGTTACATAGGTCAGAATCACAACACATATAAGAAGTATTTTGCTGGTTAGAAAACCATTTTTTCCCACTCCTGGCTCCTTGCAGTTGCAATGCCTTTTGTTTTTCCACATTTAAAGTTTTTCACATTTTCTGTAAGAAGAACAAAACTAACCTAAAAAAAAAAAAAGCACAGGGATCTATTGATATTTTTGCATTAAACACTTCACTAATTTTCCTTTGAGACCTTGCTGAGTGAGATTTTCAAGACACCTTCAAGAATTAGTAAATAAATGCTGTTCCTGTACATCGGAAATGGAATATGTTGGACACCTTTAGGGTTAAATCAAACTGGTGAAAGTAAAACTTGAGAGAGGAAGAGGGGAGTGAAAGGAAAAGAGAAGTGGTTGTGAGGGCTGTGAAGGGAGAGTTTAGGGAATTTTTCTGCCTTACCAACTCTTCTCCCCCCAGTTGCTCCCCCTTCTTCCTCTACAGTCTCCACCCCCTGTTCCCTGTGTCTGCGTCAAAGGGTTGAAGACAGAAGAGAAGAGAGCTGGAGGAGGGGTGGATTGAGGTCTTTAGCTGAGGAATGTAGCAGTGAGAGAGAACATGGCTATAAAAGGACAACACTTCCTGCATTGCTGTGATGTCACTACTAAGCTATTTCCTCCTTCCTTTGCCTCCAAATCTGACATACTGATGCTGCTATTTCACCTTAATTTCTGTGGATTTCTCCAGTTCCAAACTATGTATTTTGGAATTAGTTAGAATTATTTATCAAAGGTAACTTAAGCAGGAATGTTTATTGTACATGCAACGTGAGCAAATTAATTCCTATGCATGAGGCCCGGGAATGTACATTTAATCTACAATTTCACATCCGTGCTTCATAAACTATACTATATTTTGTTTTCTTGGCACACATATGGATCTGTAATTTAAACATTTATTCACTGCAAGTAATTAGCTGCGCTCTTTAAGGACATAAAAGCTTCATTAGTTTCTTTGTTATGGATTTGGTGAGCTGGATAAAACATAATAAAGTAAGAGTATTTTCTTTGTAGCTCATTAGTATTTCAGAAAAGTGACAGTAATGCTTGAGGGAAATAAAAGTGTAATTAGGTCTTCATAAATAAAGTCTTGTAATCATTGTCTGCTATTTAAAGTGACAGCATATTGAACTTTAGATTAAAAATAGTTTTTAATAATATGGGAAGTTAGTTGTGCTCAGCATTCATCTATGTAAAGGGCCAGTCTGTCAATAATATAAATTAAAATGTTTGAGTGATTTTTAAAAAGCACGTGTAATTAGCATGACTAATTACATTTGAAATTATTAAATACATAGATGTTTTTTTCAGTGCTTTTATTGGTGCTCCAGATGACTTCTAACCAGTATTGCACCACTGCAGTGTTGTGTCCCATTTAATCTTTTCAGGTCTCCCCCTTCTAATTGCACGTGAAAGTGAATCATAGCGATGATTCAACAAAGGTTGACTCCTCACGCGCCTGTTCAAGGAACCGCACCACTGTGAGCACAGGATGTTTAACAGTAGAGGGCAGTAATATAGCATTAAAGTGGACTGAAATATTGTTCAACAACACAAGTAGAATAATAAAATGCATGACCTTGTCTATATAGATTCTGTTAGACAAGCTATTGTACTGTAAGTTTCTGGTGGAGTGCAGTTGCTTCAATATTATTGCTTCAAACGATTAAATGCTAGAAACTATAAAGGAGAGTGCCTTTAAAAACATCAAATAAGTGTTTTTAAAGTGTTTTAATGCACGTTAACCCCTTTGGGCTTTATCTTTTCCAAGAAAAAAAGGCAGTGTTTTTTAGTGACCTCGTTGGTAAAGTAGAAGTTACATAACATACTCCGTCACGCTCTGAATGGTTGACGAAGGCTTGAGGTTGAAATATTACTCAACTACAATGCTTAATCTGCATGTTATGACAGACAGATGGGGAGGGAAGAGGCAGTTTTTTTCAAAGCTATAGGTAAATTACAATCATACGCTGCTTGAGTTTACTTACTGAAACATGCACTGACTCATACTAACACATTTTGACAGTACTTTTTATTTCCAGACAGTTTGGCCAAAACGGATTTGATTGCCAAAGGTTGCAAATTTCCTACCAAACTGGCTGAAGCTGAAAATAGGCTGCTCAAAGAGCCTCTTTGATACATGTAATAAAAGCAAATTCAAGTTCTTTTAGTTTTCCAGCTAATGTCCTTGAAGTTTCACCTTGAACTGAAGTTTCACCAAGTTAACTATTAAAATGATTTAATAAAGCTCATACTGAGCGATGCCTTTGGAACCAAGTTCTTATATCATTTACTTTACTATCAGTCTGCTTGCATTTATGATGAGAATGAAAGGTTGTTTTGACCTTTTGAAACTATTGCTCAAGTGTCTTGGGATTAGATTATCTCAGTTATGGTTTTACCTTTAGACTGTATTGCATATAATTGCTTTGATAGAGCTTACTTCAGTGTGTGTGTCCGTGTGTTCCTCTATGTATGCGTACGTGCTTTACGTGTATAGTGCTCAGAATCAGATGACTTGGGTAAGGTCAGTTTTGACAGTAACAGCCGTGGTTGATCAATAACTATTTCACAGAAAGCAGTGGTAATGCTAGCCGTGTGTGTTTGTTGCAGTTCAAATGACTGTAACAGCCTTAAAAGATGTCGTGAAACAAACAGTCAAACAAACACGGAAGAAATAATTAGATTGATTAATTTCTATGACTTAAAATGCTTCCAGGAAAAGTACACTTCGCTGCACATGTGAGCTACGTTAAAGTTCCATATTAGAAATTACTTAACCATAATGGTCAGCTTCTCTGTGTTTCCATATATTTTCACAGAAAATTATGTTAATAATAAATTAAACTCTTTTTTCGTCTTCATTATTTGGTGTCATAAGAACATTTTAATGGACTTTAACCCGTCTGGCCTTATAGAACAGGCTGTGAAGTTGTGAGCACACAAACACCCACTCATTCCTGCTTTTTTGGCTTTACTGTTTACACTTTGTGGTCATTGTCCATCACCATAGCAACACATCCTGCTATTGATCAAAAGGGGAACATGGTTGAAAGGCACAATGCTATGAGGTTCACTCGAAGTCTAAAATCCAGTCCTTAAAGAATCTAAAGTATATTGCCAAAAAAAAAAAAAAAGTAGCCTTAGTTATACATTTGGTTTTCTTGTTTGAACATGAAAGGCGCAGGTTAGGATCATAGCAAAGCTATCTTAGAGATAGGTATGCCATACGTTTTTCACTCATGACTTCCCAAGGTTGATGTGTTTTGCTCAGATTAGTGAAGTTTGCAAATGTGGATGAAGTTTCCTCACTTTTGTTCAGGAAATGTCAACACAAGCAACACACCTGTCACTCTGTTAATATTGGCAGTCACATGTGTATCGACACTATATAACCACATGACACCGTGATGTGGTTAAATGTAACTATGGTTACTAAATGATCTTTGTTATTTGTAGTATGTAGGAGACAGACAGCAAACAAGTTGCCTAAACTCTTTTTATTATAGCTTTTCAAGTCATTCGAGTGTCACTATCATATAATTCTGTGGTCGGGATAAGCATGTATGGTCACCACAAACAAACCTCACCAGAATTTCTGTGGAAGCAGATGGAGAGCAATGACAGTGTTACCAGTAATACGAGTCTGTAGGAAGAAGCGTCTCAAAGACCAATTTCTTAGGCTGTTAACTTGGGGGGAAAAAAAAAAAAGAATTCAACCCTCCCACATTTCTTGGAAATCCTGATTCAAAAGATCCTGAATGGGCAAAATTCCCACATCATATTTATCTCAACAACCTGCAAAACTGTGACCAGATACATCAAAGATTTGTTGGTTTTATTGTTATCATCACGCTGTACAGTACATATTAATGTGTCAGACTATTTCACGCTTATCTCCCACATCGTCACAAGTGCCTCTTTTGTCTGTGTTTCTCAGATATTCTGGATGTTACTGTAAGCAGGACTTTTATTATTCCAGATCCCAATCTTGCTAGACAGTGTACACTTCTTTGACAGCATGAGGGCGGGGGCAGTTTGCGCAACACAAAGTCTCAAGGGGAATATAACGTAGAAATTGCAACAGACTGTTTTAACAAACGCCTCCTTAACTCGTAAATGTGCCTTACAGAAACAGTGACGGCAGAAATAAGATAATTTTTTTCTCCCATGAGATTTCCCAGCGCTGTTTTCTATAAATGCTTTTTTGATATGTAAAAAGCAAATCTCCTTTTGCTTCGAACAGTTACACTAAAAGCAATACCCTAATATGTGCTCTGAAATCCTGCAGTTATGTCTATTAGTTGTTCGTTTCCAGCCAGTCTTAACTATTAACATCAATGAGAAGGAGCAGCAGATGAGTGTGTGGCACTTTCAATTTAATGTGCTGCTGCAAAGAGCTGCCAAAACATTGTAGGTTTTACCTGGAAATGAAAAGCTGTGTGATAGTGTGTATAAACAAGGTAATCTAAATACCTGACTGTATACACAACTAAGATGTATGGCACGAAACAGAATCGGGAGAGAAAAAGTGGAGGACAAAAGGTCAGTGTTACATATTCAGGAGACTAGTTATTATTTAGTTGTAATGCAGCAGGATGTCTAAATAATTATATTTAAGTGTAGCATTAAAAGTGCTGAAAAGTTTATGTGAATATCAGTAGGCAGCAGCAATATCAAATCATTGAAAATCTTGATCTCATTTCAAATAGTGTAGAAGAAATCCTCAAAAAATATTTGACTCTGGCTCAGCAGATTACTGGAAAAGTGAATTTCCTTCGATTTCTTAAAACCTGGTGCTGCTGACGACACAGGGTTTCCTACCAACACATGTAAAAGTAAAAGTAGTGGTGTTTTAATAATGCTTGCTTCCATTTAAGGGGAAGTCCAGCTCCATCATGTCTAACTGAAACATTTAACAGAACTGAGCCTTCATCGCTACATATTCTCTCCCTGCTGTGTTATGTGTGAGGAAGTTTCTGATCTCCACATGTCAAGATTGAGTCTGATTGAATTCATAATCTTTAAATAACACAAATCCAAAACATCAGTGTATTCAATCATTTCTTTATTGAGAATTTTTTGTATTTATTTATTTTTCTGCAATCAAAAATATAAGATTCTCTTTTCTACTTTGCTTTTTCTCACATTGGTATTTCACAAACAGTGACATTTCCATAAATAAAGTACAAAATACAATTTTCTCTAAATGCAAATAAATATCATAATAAATATATCAGTTTAAGTTAAACAACACAAGGTAACCATTAACCAAAAGGAATACTGCGGTGTTCCCTGAACCAGGCTGTCAAACACAAAGGGGAAATAAAAGATAGTGTGCAATTTACAAAGTAGCAAATATTACAGAATGTTTTACAGAATCAAATGTTATTAAGTGTGTCGGGATACATATATTCAGATCTGAACTCACTGACATACCTCTTTTCTAATAAAGCACTTTGATCTTTGAGCATTCTGCAAGTTGTATTTGCTTCCACGTCTACAAAATGACAGGCACACACATACACGCTCACATGCATATTCTGGACAACGCACACCATGCGCACACACGTCCACACACAGACAGAGTGAAGAACGAAGCTTTGGTTGAATGCTACTGAGAGATCTGACAGTTTCTCCCTTTAGAATTAGCTGTAAAGTGCATATCACAGACACATGTCAGGTCTCACTGGTAAAGGCTACTGAATCAAACATACTGTTTGTGGCACAGAGCATAAATAGCCTATTAGGTAGAGAAAATATTCAAGGCACGGGAATCATTGATTATCACCAAAGCTATTTTGATCACTACCAACCAGAGCATTCACTGGTAATGTCAAGACCTGCAGATGAGTTAATTTTGACGGAAGACCACATACAAAGGTCTCATAAGCTACATGTTATCATGTTACATGTGATGTGTAAGTATAAAAATAGATTGATAACATTTGGGTACTAAAATCATCTCAGTATGTGTAGTTTGTCTAAGATGAACTTTACAAACATAAATTAAGAACTTTAATTAAAAACTAAGAACTTTAAGTGTTATTGTTGACTTGTTCTGAACAGTTCTGGTGATGAAGAAAGTCCAGATGGACAGAAAAGCTAAAAAGAAAGTCATTTATCTTTTGTTATTTCCCTTTGGCTCCCTTTAGTCAGACAGGGATAGGCGTTCAAACACAGTGAGCCTCTTGGTGGCTGAGCCATCAAAGGTCGGCGACTCGGTTCCACTGGAACTGCTGCTGCTGTAGGACTCCTCCAGGGAGTCCTCAGAGGAGAAACGCTGCAGTGAAGGCTTTATGAATGTTCCAGCAACTGGAAACAGCATACTGCTGTCCTGGTGCTGCCCATCCTTCACATTGGTGAAGACACTGCTTTTGTTGCTACTGAAATTATTTCCATGACCACACACACAACGTGAGACCTGTGGCTCCATGATGAGAGGAATGTTATGGATGTCTCCAGCGCTCATACGGGTTTGCTGGCTGCCAAATGGGAATGCTGCTGCCTCACGCTGCACAGAGTCAAACGCTGGGGAGAGAAGGTCAGCAGGAGGTGGAGAAACAGAGGGAGCACGGCTGAATCCCTGGTTAGGATCGTTGAAGACTGAGGGGAATGATGGAGGGGAAGAGCTGCGAGTAGATCCCAGAAACCCAGCGAAGCTCACACTCTGGCGGAGCTGGTGCCGTGGATTGTGACCACTGGGTGTTGTGGTTGTTTGTTGCCTCTGGAATTTAGCAGACATTAACGGAGCATCGCTGATTTTCTCCTCGTGGATGAAGTGGCAGCGTGAGCCATAGGGGCAGTAGCCAAAGTTATAGAAGGTTCTGCAGGGCTCTGTCTTATACTTGGGGTGGCGGTACAGTCCTCTTAGTTCTGCCTCACCATGGGCAAACTGGCACTTGCTGCCATACTTGCAGCTGCCAGTCTCCTGGAAGCCACGGCACAGCTCAGTTTTGTAACGGTTAGAGGATACCATTGGTGGGATCTGTGCAGAAAGAGTAGATGAGGGAGGGAAGCCTGGTGGGGGAGGCACAGTAGTAGCAGTAGGGCCTGAGGGAAACAGCTCCGAGTTCTTCCGCTGTCCAAATGAAGAGAGAAGGCTGCTGCTGGATTCAGTTAGACTCATGGAGCGATCGGGACGGAAAGGGAGCTGTTTCTGTGTGGAGACAGGGGCCTGGCTCCAGATGTTGGTTGGCCAGAAAGAGCTGCCATTGTCGTCATTATTAACATGCTCAGTGCTCATGTTGAGGCTCAAAGAGCCAGGAGGGGAAGGGGTGAAAAAGGAGGCAGACCGATTGCTCTGCCCATCGTTCAAGGCCAGGTTTATCAAGTTCTGTAACAGACAGAGGAAACTTTGAGACTCCAAAACAATATATGTCCAATATTAATGAAATACTGAACATTTACAAAGTCGCTCCACATAGCTTTATTTGGGGTGTTTGCATTCAAAAATGCCAAACAAATAACAACAACAACAACAACAACAATAATAATGTAGCCAAATTAAACTGAGATGAAATGAAAAAATATAAATGAATATTAATCATTGTTTGTGACTTAAGATTTTCCATTAGTTTACTGAGCTACAGGAAAACTAAACTACAGCACACAACCGCCTCAGTCATCTCATTATGTCTTAAAACACAAAGTGAGGAGGCCCTCTGTCAGTTCAAAAGGTGTTCGCATCAAAACACCGTTTGGCACAGGAATAAACAGAGCACAAACAAACACCAGTTACTTTGTGGAAGTAGTCAGAGAGCCTAAGCCACGCCATCTGACAACTACACAAAGCGTTTTTCAAAACAAAAACAAAACACTGAAGTAGTTTGACTCACCTTTGCTAAGATATCGTCAAGCATGTCGGACATCCTTTTGGCAACAAGATAAAGATTCAGCTCTGAACTCCAGTTGACTGTTAGCTATATGTCCAGTCTTAAAAGTTAATGGTCGAGCCTCTCCTTTTTTATAAAGGAATACAAAGCCCCTCCTGTGCTGGGAGGAGTTTCCATTCCCCCTTCCGGGATGACGCTGCTCCTGCCTCAAGTTTCATATGAGCTAAGACATGGGCGGTACTTCAGCAGCAGAAGAGAGAGAGAGAGAGAGAGAGAGAGAAGAAAGAAAACAGTGTATTTTTAACTAGTTGTGTGAAATGTGTCAGTTTCGTAGGCATGTGAAAGCAAGGGGGCCTATTTACGTAGCTGTCATACCCACTCCAAACCTAGAGCAGCACACACTTGTTTTTTTCCTGTTTTTGCACTTATTCTGTACTCCTGTGAATGATTTTTAACCACACAAACTTTGTGACTTTTTTTTTTTCAAAAACCCAAAGCACTCAAATGTAAAGTGGCAAAGAAGGCTGTTTATTTAAGATGAATACACTGACTCCTTTTATCTCACAGTACAGGCACAGCTGTTCTGTATTAAACTATATCAGCTATATCACAGTAAACATGTATGCAGGCATATACTCATATATGACTAATGCCCAACTTTCTGGAAGTGTCATCAATCACCTCTGATCACATCCCGTGGGGCCTCTTCACTATATCTTTCACACACATTACATTACATATACATTGCTGCACTTTCTTGTTACCAGAATACATGCAGCTGCATTTCCCCATCTGTGGTCTGGTTTCTGCTGTGCACCAGAGCTCCATGATGAATCCAGCTCCAGTCTGACCAATACCAGAACACAGACAATAGAAGCATTGATTATAAAGGAAAGAAACCAATAGTGGTCTCTTATCGGTAGTAGAGTTTGATGAATAACACCTTCATGTAGCCACACGTTTTTGAAGCTGTTTGAATGCAAGGTTTGCACACATGCCCCACTTTTATCTTTAAAACGGAGTAAAAGTAATTACCTGAAGCATATTGTTATTAGCGTATAGCCATTTTTTCTTTCCACGGTGAGTCTTTCTCACATGTTACATTAACATTTAACATGTTTATGATATTCTGGGGAGGGGGGGTTCTGTATAAAGACTCTGCGATTCAGATATTGCATGGGCCGGTTTCACACGGTAAGAAGTGTGAACAACAAATGTTCATACAGTCTGTATCCTAACATCTGAAGCAAAAGCCCTTCTTTGTTTGCATTTTGTTGATTAGAGCTTTGAGCTCATGAAAATCCCAAATCCACTGTTGTAAAGTAATTTATTTTATTTTGAGTTTGAGCAAATTACTATTGGGCTATCATAACAAGGAAGATGAGACACCCCCACCCCCCAAAATTTTACAATTGACGAGAGCTGGAGGCCACTGTCAAAGCAACCTGGGCTTCAGATACAGCTCAGCAGCTCTACAAGCGCCTGCTGCAACAAATCTTTAATTTTTAATAAAGGCTCCCCAGCTAAGCACTGAGTGCACACACACTGTCATACGTCTTTTTAGACGCACTAGTACATCATTTCATGCATGTCAGTAAATCTAATAGCTTCTTTTTTTTCTGTGAAACTGCTTCACTGATATCAGTCAAATGAAACACCAGA
Source organism: Pelvicachromis taeniatus (assembly GCA_015108175.1). Taxonomy (NCBI): domain Eukaryota; kingdom Metazoa; phylum Chordata; class Actinopteri; order Cichliformes; family Cichlidae; genus Pelvicachromis; species Pelvicachromis taeniatus. The sequence goes on along the minus strand of VURO01049283.1, from coordinate 6,907 downwards.
TTTTTTTTGTCACTTGTGATGCGTCATCAAGTCACATGAGTCATATTTAGTCTAGTAAATGACGGCAAATATATCCTAATCACAGTTGTGAAACAGTAGAAAAGTCACAGTAAACAGAAGGTGGGTGTCATGAGAAATGAAAAAAGAAGTCACAAGGATTAAAAACAAAAACTTTACATTGTAAATGTAAAGTATTCAAACACTTTTGCTCAAACAGAGGAATTATAAATGCATAAGCGGTAAGACTGGATTCATGTTGCAAAGATATCATCACATATAACATAAGTCTAGTAAATTAAACCAAAGCAGAAAATGAAAATACAGAAGTACAATGCTAGTAAATTAAGAGTGTGATTAAAGTTCCCACTTCTGTTTCAAGAAACACTGAGCTATAGCCAACCACTGAGTTTCGCTACCAGTTACCGCCAGAACATTTGGATGCTCTTCTTGCGCTTACTGTACTTTTGTAAGTGTATCCCCTCACAACTGCTCTCTGTATGTGTTTACAAGCCAACTCCTTAGTGCCATCTGAATTTTCTTATTGTTAAATTCATAATATTTGAGGTTTTTTTTAAGTTACTGTGATGAGTTGCTTTTATTTTTGGTTTAAATAATTCTTGGATACCATGTAGTATAAATTTACAAATGCAAGACAGTTTGGTGAGAATCACAATCTCTACTTCATGTACCACCAGCACAAATCATAGACCTCACATGCACGCCGACACTAACAGTGTAACTCAAGCCAAACAAGCCTCTCGTGTTCAGCTATTAATAACTGCAGCTCCATATAAAAAACCCCTCTGCATTTGATACAAAAAAGTCTGTCAAGAGGGTATGCAACAATTGTTCCCATCTTTGCTCAAAAATTTTGTTCGCCAGCTGGTAAGTAAGCGGGCACAGACATGAGGGATGCAAAATACCAGCACTGACATCTTGTATATGTATATTTTTCCTTTGTTTGTATATCTAAGTGTGGGTTACCTTACTCTACTGGTTTCTAATGAAAGTCTTCCCGGTTGCATAGATTGCATTTCTCTTTAACAGGGAGTGTCACATAGAGTTATGTTCAGAAAAAATGCTGGTGGTGCTTTCCAGGTTGTTGTTGTGTTTTGTCTTTCCTTGGTGACTAAGAGAGTGTGTGCCCAATGCCAAGTTTTCCACTAGGATGAATTTAGTGACACACCAGCAGACTTGAAGCCTTGTAACATGTTAGAACATGATCACACATTTAATTTAAAGGAAATTGTCCCTATGAGGGAGGGAACTGTGGGAAAATTGTAATATGAGAAATGAAGACAATACTTTGTAAGACTAGGATTAATCTGGAGAAAAATAAATTATGGACCCATGAGATTTTAAGTGCTCATGAGGTTTATTTAAACATATAGTAATGGCAGGAGGTCATTTTCCACAGGTAAAAAGCCCAGACTTGAAAGCCAGTGAAAGCAAATATTCAGTATGTGTGAGGAGAAAACCCACCATGCAATGCAAACATGCATATTTGTATTATTCCCATATTAAGCATGAAACCTAATATGAAATTATTATGAAATGGAAAATCTTTACAATGCAATTTTTATCTTATTAAAATGTTGCCTTAAGAAAGGAATGTGCTGCCATATGAATTTTATACAGTACAGCAGCCACACTCTATAGCTCTTAATTCTTTAGCTTTGCCCGTCACTTAGATGTACAGATGGGTCATTAACTAAATCAGGCCTGTGTTTGCCCTTTTAACCATCCCATATACAATCGGCTTTTACATTAACCTGCCTCTGCAAAATAGATCACTGTTTGTAAATTTATAGAAAGTCTCCTGGGGTACTTTTAGATATCCCTACAGCTTAGTGAGTGATCATTTATAGCCTAATTACAGAGCTGGTGAGAAAATGCTCAATCTTTAAACTATCTCTAGCTACCAAAAATATATTAGAATAGTAAATACACCCAAATATGCTGTATTTTATTCCTTAAGGTTCATTATTCAAGAAACAACAAGTGAACCCAGAAGAGGGAAACTGGAGGGAACTTTTTAGGCATTTGACTCACCACGGATGGATGTAAAATGCCAAATCATCATCATGTGGTTCAAGATGACTGGCAGGTGAGGTCAACATATATGGGAACACCCAAACCTGCTATGGTTTCCATAATGTCTCTGTGTACTTATTTGCACAGAAGCTTCTCCAGCTTTATCTCTTTTGCTTTTCATTTCCTCTGTCCCTCTGTCTTAGGTGAAGTTGTAAGTAAACCCCCCGATAAATACGCTCTGGCCAGCATGTCTCTCTAATAAGAGATACTTTGCAAATATTTAACCATGCCCTCCATAACATTGCTATGGTGACGTGCCAAACATTGCACGCCTAAATGGGCACAGGTTCAACAGTTACTTAGCGACAGCTGTAGAGCAGGTTTGCAAAGCTAATATGGCTGACACAGAAATATGATGAACCCAAGCTGCTCCTGATTCTAAATTTAATAGTTGATTCATCACGGTGAAAGGACACGGAGGGAATTGGGAACGAAGAGGAGAAATAGGAGCATTAGAAGGGAGGGAGGAATTGATTTTAGTTGCTGACATTATCATGAGGGAAAGTACCTGTCTCTCCAAATAAATCCCAGACACACTGTTTTTCCATCTTAATTTATGTAACAATTATGGATTCTTGTGTGTGGGACACGCTGGAAGTGCACTGACCACACGGTACCACAATGTTCTGAGAATATGCAAAGACGTGCTGAGATGAGGATCTTTTGACTTAACAAAAGTGGTCTTTATAAGAACTGAAAAAACACAATGTCCCAACTAAAGTCAGACTATAGATGCTGACAGAGCAGAGGAGGTAAACGGTGTGCTGCATGTAAACCATTTAAATTTCTACAACACTGTAAACAATGAACAACAACTTAACATAAGAGTTGCCCAATCACTTAGTCACACTGCTAAAAACCTGTTTAGTCTCACCTGCTTTCGGTTCTGGTTCTAGCAGGCTATTATGACTGTTATTGTGCAAACACAGGTTTACTTCTATTATTGATTTTTTTAATTGACATTTATTTTATTTTTTTACAATTTAATTGTGTACTTTAGTGTATATTTATTGTTGACCTTTATGTATAATGTGTATTTTGTATTTTGCATAGCCTCTACAGTACTTTGGTCAACTGAGGTTGTTTTAAATATGCTACAGAAATGAACTTTGCCTTGACTTGACTAACATTAACTAACATCTCTCTCAAATTTAATGAAACTGTTCATGTATTTCATGGGATTATCTGCATATTTATTTAATTAACACGTAGAAATGCTCACATCAAGCAAAAGTGTGAGGTTGTTACCTGAAATTATGTGTAAAGGTATGCAGTTTGACACGACAGACCAGTAATGTAGTAAATGTAGAGTGTGAAGTCATCAGTCGTGATTCAAGAGTGATCTGCCAATATGTTTTATATATTTCAAAATGTAAGTTTTATATATTTCAAACAACTGTGGTGTTTGTGCTTGTTTTGGTGCTGCTTTATGGTTCTTGCACCCTTAGTGAGGCAAGTTTGTGTGTGTGTGTGTGTGTGTGTGATTTTGTTTTTCTTGTTTGTTTGTTTTTTTAAAGTCAGTCTTGTCTGGCAGCTTTTGCAATCAGAATCATGATGTCAATTCACTGTTGTGAATAAACAATAAACTCTATAGGCTCCTTTTGTTAGTGTTTTTCTTTTATGTGGTATGATTTATTTATGTATTATCCTTCATAGGTGACTGTTAATAATACATGTCAGATTGTACCACTGTATGACTTGAACTGTGAATATACCATATGTGCGGTAGTTTCTTACTTTCTTTTTCCTTGCAGGCTGCACAAAACATATTGTCACCTTTTCAACAATTTAGCACATTTGTATGTTACTTTAAGCTGTAAAGCCTAAACCATGAAATAAAAATGAGGATTCAATTCTGAAACTGAATTGTTTGTAAAAAAGTTGCATATATCAGTCTTAATTTAATTTATTTAGTTAGATTTGAGCAATTTCTTTCGTTGTTTTTTAAATGTATTAGGCTATTTGATTAGCCTTTTTTAGAGAAAACAGTCTTACTGATGTAAGGGTCTCAGAAACTCATGTATCTAATATGAAACACTTGGCGTTATAAATTTAATAACCATACTTCACATTAAACAAACAATGCAGTACATTAAATTTAGGTAAGTTAGATACTACTCTGAGGATGACTAGGGTAAAAATAGATATAGCCATCTGGTCCAACTTCAAGAAATCCCCACATTTTGAAACAATTGCAGACGTATGTGTCAGTTCGGTTCATATACTGCCATATGCTACAAGTAATTACCAGTAATCTGGGGGTCAAAATAGATGATGACTCATCACAACGATTTGTGTATGTGTCATCATTGTGAGACAGCAAACAGACTGTCATTTGTCAGTCTCTCTGCCGTGTTTTTCTTTCTCAACCATTGAAACCATTTTCCACAAACATGTTCCAGTGCTTTTAACTTCAGTTTCGTTTTACGACGGCCGACTTGGAGAGTGGTATGAATAATCTTTTTCTACAAAAAATTTCAAAAGTGGGTGTCAAAACTAATCTACACTTGAAGATTTTCATACAGAAAATGAACAACTATAGTGCTTAACAAATTTATTAGACCATCTAATGTAAGCTTTATGGTACCATTGTCCTAAATTAACAGTACTGATAATAATTAGCAAAATAATTTTTTTATGTTTCCACAATGGCTAATCCACCACTATGTGCAATGTGTTTAATCAAAATTTTTTACTAAAAGCTAATTGTAGTTTGTATCTGTTAGTTTTCAAATTTAATGTTTTACAAAAAAGCAGAAAACTAGTAAACCCCATTATCTTCGGATTAAGATGCCAAATTAAAGTTATTCACTTGCAATCCTAAACAGAAAAAATAGTTTTAATGGTTGAATGTTATACTTAATTAATAACTGTCATGGCTAGTGAGGCAAGCCATGTGGAGCTGAGAGAAGGACCCAACGGTGAGGTGAGTGGTTTATTTACAGTAGTGGATACAAACAAAGGCAATGGAGTCAAGAACAGAACTAAGACCTAAACTCGGGAAGCTAATACACAGACCTGATAACACATAGTCAGGAGAAACATGAAATAAAGGCAGAGAGACACCAGTAATGCAGACACCATTTAACGCAGCCGGACCTACAACGAGCACAGGCAAACACACACCATATATACACAGAGGCAAAGGAGGAAACAGCGCACAGGAGGGACACACAGCTGATCCTAATTGCCTGATGAGACCGGTGAGAGTGCAGAACAGAACACACTGACATAAGACACGGACCTTCAAAGTAAAGACTAAGAGACATGGGCTAAACAGAGTGACCTGGAACAGAGGGACCCGTTCGTGTGGATGACTAGACATAAACAGAGGGCGAACAGAACAAAACCCTAGGAACTCAAAGCGGAATACATGACCCGAATAAACAAGAACATAAGCCCATAATAATAATAATAAACACAAAACGCTGGGTCACCGACCCAGCACCATGACAATAACTGACTTTTCCAAGTATACTGTGCCCGTTCAATTTGGATATAAAAATATGAATTCTGTTTGTTATTTGACTAATTAATAACATTCTAACTTTTGGTGTCTTTTCTTGTTTTTATGACAAATGGTTTACTAAATTTGTTAAGTACTGTACAAATAACTGATAATAATACCAATCCCAGTTTTCACATTAATAAATTACGTAACCTGCACAGGTGAAAAAATAGAGAAGTATGAAATGAAATCTTTCAAGACCAAACTAAGTTTTAAACTTAGACTTTAGTGAGATGGAAAGATAGACAAATGGGGCATAAGATGTAAACAAGGCAAAGGTTTATCATGTGACACAGATCAGCATGAGGCTGGACCGGTCAAACTTGCTTCTGCAGAGGCTAAGATGTAACTCAGATAAACAACATAACATACAAGAAGTCCATCTGTTCTAATGTTCCTTTAAAAGGTTCTATTTTTTGTATTAACATAAAAAATTTGAAAACTGTTGTGAACTACAACATTTCTTCATGGCCAAGCCAGGCCTATACAGTAATATCTTTACGCCTGACAAAAAAATAAACAAAAAAATTAAAAGTAAACCGAACCAAATCAAATCAAACCACCACCATTGTAGAGTTATGCCCATAACTTTTTTGGAAAATGGCATATTTTTTGCAATTTTTGCTTCTGTAGACCCCCATACTGAGTTTTAAATCAGTCAATATGCCACTGAAGTACAAATTTTTGGTTTTTCAGTCTAATGATGGCCTCATACTCTTGATCTCTTTGTACCTAATCCTGATAATACTTGCAAAAGTGATCCCAAATGCAAGTTCAAAACGTTCCAGCTCTTGTATCTACACTGAACAAAAATATAATAACGCAACACTTTTGTTTTCACTCCCAATTTCATGAGTTGAACGTAAAGAACTGAAAATGTCAGTACAAACACAAAAGACCCATAACTGTCAAATATTGCCCTCAAATCAGTCTACATGTGTGTTAGCGAACACTTCTCTTTTGCTGAGATATTCCATTCCACCTCACAGGTGTGCCTTAGACTGCCCACAATAAAAGGCCACCCTTAAATGTACAGTTTGATCAAACAGCACAATGCCACAGACGTTGCAATGTTTGAGGGAGCGTGCAATTGGCATGCTGACTCCAGGAATGCCTACCAGAGCTGTTGCCCGTGAAACGAATGTTCATCCCTCTACCATAAGCCCTCTCCAAAGGCGTTTCAGAGAATTTGGCAGTACATCCAACTGGCCTCACAACTGCAGACCACGTGTAATCACACCTGCCCAGGACCTTCACATCCAGCATGTTCTCCAAAGGATTTCAGCACAAACTGTCAGAAATCAT
>VURO01049282.1:3693-23443 GCA_015108175.1 Pelvicachromis taeniatus | reverse complement strand
CTACATGATCAGTAGCTGCATCTTGAAATCCTGTATATATGCCACTTGGTTCTGGATAGGCTGTCCTTATTTTGTTTACTGCACATGATGGGATGACTCTATGTACTCTAGCAGCTATGCATCCACCAGGTAAACCGTCGATATGAAGCATACCTGTAATGATCTTTAAAAAAAAAAAAAAAAGAATGAACTATAGACTACTCATTTATGTTTTTGTCTTAACTGGTAAAACACAAAAGTTAAGAAGTATGCAGCCCAGTTTACTTAATTTTTTATAGTGTAGCAACGGTATTAATTAACTTGCCTATTAGTGACCTGGTTACTACTTGGTAGACCAGCACGATACCGGTCATGGAGGCTAACGAGGGCTGCCCAAAGAATGATTAAGACATACGGCTTAAAAGTTTTGGTGCACTGTGATGCATGGAGGATCTGTAAAATAACGATATTGTAATTTCACTGTATAATAAAAATTAGAATTATATTAATGTTTTTATCATGTTCTTATGTGATACCGTGGATAGCTGCTGCCATAAAATTGAGCTCTTTACAACAAACGCTCTCAGTCGCCGTTGCAATTGGCAAGCAGTTTCCACATAGACACCAGTAGTTTCCCCTACTCTGGCGTCCTTGTGTGACGGATTGTTTTCATCTTCATCTAAGCAAAGTACTGGTTGACTATTTTCATCCTCTGTCTCGGTTTGCTCTGGTTCAAACTGGAAAGGCTGAACAGAAGCCATTTCCAGTGCACCGCTAACTGTAAACTTGATGCGGTGTAGCCGTATGATATCACTACCCAGAATGCATTGAGAAGTAAATAACAATGGCGGCCTACTGGTAAATTGGTTTTATATAAAATGTGCTTAAAAAAGCACAGTACATATTTTAGTGCAAACTTGTCATAATAGTCAGGGTTCCTTTTAAACCTACATGTATTATATAAAACTACATGAAATGACAATTGTTTGGCACTGTATAAATGAAAATGGAATTATTTTTTTAACAAAAAAAAAATCAAAAATCCTCGTATCCATAGAGCTCAAAGCCATGTTTTGTACCATAATGCAAATTTTCCTTTTTAATGCTGGCAAGTTGAAGTTGTTTTAAAATGGAAATCAGTGGCGATTGATTGGTTTATGGGGCCACCTTCAAGTGGCCACTGGAGGAACTGAAGCTTTTTCCCCCCTTTTTTTGTTACATTTCAACATTTTCTTCATTGTTTTAAAAATAAGCAGCAACCCCACTGATGCTGTCTACTGAGCAGAATTTGTAGATGATAAACCAAACAGTCACTATAAACATGATTTTTTCATGATTGTGTCAATTATTTAGTATTTATTTTAGCTCTGAAAGCATCATTTGCGTGAAGGTGAAACAGAGAAACTTTAATTTACACCAGTGACAGCTGGGATAGGCCCCAGCTCCCCTACAACCCTGAATTGGCCAAACAGTTAAGAAAACGGGTGGCTGTCTGGACCACGCAGTCCAGAACGCCCACACTCTGCCATTAATTCTTATCATCATTATTCCACCTGCACACAGCATGGCTGTTTCCAGCTCTGCCAGCACGCAGCTTTGGAAAAATGCACAAGTTGTGTTAACACAAATGTGAATAAAAATCATTTTTGAGAACAGCTTAACTAACTTGACTGCCACTGAAGTGTCTCTGGACTCTCTCGCCACTCTATTGAGGCGTCCCTTGTTCAGACACAGATTAACTTACTTACTAACTGACTGTATGAAGATTTATGTGAATTTTCTCTTTGGGGTAGATTGCAGAAGATTGCATGATCATTACGTTGGATTCAGCTTAGCATCCAAAGCTAAAAAACGAGTGGGAGTGAGCTCTTTGGTTTTGTTGACTCCTTTGTTTGGTGCTCAGTAAATGTTCTTGCTCTTGTTTCTTTCGTCACTCTCGTTCCTGCTTATTCTTCAGGGTGCAGGACTGATTGGATATCAAAAAATCTATTTTCATTAGGTGGTAGACACGAGGATGGGAGGGATTACACATTAAAAATAGCCCCTTCCCACTTTGCATGCTTCCCTGTCTGTGTGTCTAATCTGGCTGTTGTCTGAATAATGCTGTTAATCCACAGCAGCTCCCGAAGAAAGAAACAAAATCCTCATTTCAGCGTTAATGAACGATAATTATTACAGATGGAGTCCTTCAGGCGTGTTTGTAATTAAAAGACAACTCACACAAGTGCACAAGGAGTAAACAAGTCAATATTATGCACACTCCTCCAGAACTGAACAAACAGGCTGTGGGAGTTTTCTTGGCTAAAGTAGCTGGAGCGATTTGCATTTACACCTTCGTCTTTTTTTTTCTTTTCTTTTTTCAGAATATGATTATTCTTAACCTCTGTCTGAAGACATCTCAGTTTTCAGTGCAGAGGAATTTCAAACATGGTGCCGCGTCTCTCCAGGGGAGTGCAGGAGGTAAACGGGACGAGTGTTTGGTCCACTCATCCACACAGTCAGCAGCTGGAGCTGCAGCACAGTCTCAAACGGCTCACAGAGGCAATTTACGGCGCTTATGCTCTCTCTTTCTGACTCATACCTCCATCAAGGGTGTGCACAGTTTTAGATCCAGTCAGAATTCAAAATGCAAGCTGTCTTGAATAATTATTCACAAGGTGCCTTAAAAACAAGATGTTCTGCTTAAAAGGACAGAGGCATAACTTAAATTGCAACAGCCTCTGAGCTCGGAGATATAAAAAGCACATGTGGCTGTACACAATCACTAGAAATGTCCAGTTAAAAACCAAAAACAAAAGTTTGTCAATTTTCTCTCCAAAATTAGGTTTAAAAAGTTTTTCCCCAGCAAGTTCAATTTCTTCTATGCATGCAGTTTTTATGGCTTAACAGCTAAATCCAAACACGTTTGCTCATGCAACACGATCACTCTATATCACTGCCATAATAAAGACAGCAGTCTTTCATCTTCCATCACAGGGTTAAAGCTGATATCTACTTCTGCTGTGCACATGCACCACAACATGACTAGCCAATACTGACCCGCTTCTGCTGTTTATCGGCGGGGACAGGACATATGTTTAATGAGATTGCTTGAATCTAAACTGTGGTTGGGCACACACCTTCCCAGAATCGCAACAACACCTCAGTAACTGCAGCAGAGCCGTTTGTTGGTAATACAGAGTCTAAACACAGTATATTGATTAAAACACAGATAATGCCTCAGTTAATCAAATGTAATCAGCTGTAATAGAATCTAACTTGCTCATCACCAACAGAGCAGCTAGTGTTCATTGTAATTTTCAAAGCTTTGACAATATGTGTATTGACTCAATCAATTTGGAGACTTCTCTCCTTGTCTGTGTTTCAACCTTCCAACCTTTCGGTTTCACCACAGATGGGTCTGCAGGAGGTTTCTTCCTGTTAAAAAAGAGTTTTTCCTTCCCACTGTCGCCAAAGTGCTCGCTCATAGGGGGTCATATGATTGTTGGTTTTTTCACTGTATGTATTATTGTAGGGTCTACCTTACAATGTAAAGCGGCTTGAGGCGACTGTTGTTGTGATTTGGCGCTATATAAATAAAATTGAATTGAATTGAATTGAATGGGTATAAATGGATACCCATTCAAACAATGGAATCACTCACTGCAGCTTAGGCTCCACGTTGGTTCAACACAGCACTATAAGTGAAGCTTCAGTGTGTCGGAGTTTACATTTAAACATTCTTTGAGTGTCTCTGTCACTCTTTGAGTGTTCTTATAACCACTGTACGCTTTCTGGGTTGGGCGTTGCCATTATCTCCAATCATTTTCACCGTCAAACCCTGAAAGTCTCTGCACCGGCATCTATTAATACTACAAAGCATGCAACTTGCTAATGCTGACAGTGCGTTATTCTGGCAGCTTCACTGAGCGCGCTGGAACATAAACACACGAGTTTCACTCTAACTGTGGATTCGGCCTGTGCTTTTTAATCTGTGTCATGATCATTTTTTTATAATATTGAGACGATGTTAGTCATTCTCTCGCTGACAAATTCAAAAACTGAAGTGAAAAAGTAGCTGGAGATGCAAAGGCAGAATCACCAGTACTGATCACTATAGCTGCAGGCTGTGCTTTGATTTCTTGGGAGATGCACGTCAGATTATGCCGTAGGGTTTCAGAAGGGTTTGATTTTATGACGTAGAGATACAGAGACAGTGTGTCTGTGTGTGCATGGGTGCGCCTGTTTACATGTTTCTCTGACAGTAGTTTAGCTGGTGTTTATTTTTCAAATCTTATTTTCTTCTGACTTAGAAAAGAATCCGTCATGCAGACTGGATTTCTACCTGTGTGAGCCTTTGTTTTACCAGCGGGAGCACGTCTCATAGTTGTATTTCCAGACTTAAGTTCCAGACTTTTGAATTCTTAAATAGTTTCTTTTCAAAGGAGGATAAATGTTGTTGCTTTTTTGGTACGAAACTCAAATAGACCCAGTGTTGTTGAAACGTTACTTTTAAGCACAGGAATACTTGGAAAGTAAGAGTTTGCGCACATCTTTGAGAATTTCCCTCAGTTCTTTTATGAATTCAGGATGTCTCAGTGTCTCGTCTTTTTATGCAATCCCAGACTGGCTCCATGATGTTGAGATCAGAGCTCTGTGGGGATCATAGGATCTGTTGCAGGACTCCTTGTTCTGTACTTTTTTATAACTGTGGCTGTATGTTTGGGCTCATTGTCCCTTTGTCATTGGGACGATCAGAGTCCCTCCTGATGGTAGTGCATGATGACTACAAATTTAAAAAATGCCTGGCATGGTGTTTGTACTTTAACATGCTGAATACACAAGGTTGCACTAGGTGTCACACTCCCAAAGGAAGCACACAGTAAGTGTAGTGTTCACATTTAAGATGATAGATAATGGTCTTATTTTTGGACTGTGATTAAAGTGTGTCGGACTGTGGGACATAGAGAGTCGCATGGTAAAATTATTCATGTTTAATGAAAGCAGGCACTTGTTTTGGAAGGCGGTCAAAGATCACGTTTGTCTTGAGATAGGAGCGATTGCACCACTTTATTGTCCATTTAAAATTAAAATGGTGACACAAGGCCCCACAATTTCTTCATTAATGAATTATACTTTAAATGTTGCTGTGTGGTAAGTTGCATTATGCATAATAAACATTGTACGTTATATTTCAAAGACAAAAAGGAAGAACGAGTCTCTCCAGAGTGTCCTGGGTCTACCCTTGGGTCTCTTCCTGGTAGGACACGCCTGACCGGTTTCTTTCGATGTGGACGTATAACGGCTCTACCCTATGCCCCCCACGAATGACTGAACTTCTCACCATCTCCTCGTAGGCAGAGGCCAGCCACCCTTCAGAAAAACTTATTTTCTGTTCCTGTCATCCATAATCTCATTCTTTTGCTCCCTCGCTGAGCCTGGTGTTTCTTCCTGTTAAAAGGGAGTTTTTCCTTCCCACTGTCGCCAAAGTGCTTGCTCACAGGGGGTCATATGATTGTTGGGTTTTTCACTGTATGTATTATTGTAGGGTCTACCTTACACTATAAAGTGCCTTGAGGCGACTGTTGTTGTGATTTGGCGCTATATAAATAAAATTGAATTGAATTAAAACAACTAACAATAGTAATAATAATGATGTAAACAGAAACATAGCTTAAAAGATTGATGGCGATTCTCCTCTGGTTGCAGATGGCGCCACAACATTTAAAACACAGCAATTTACCGGCACAGGGCACCAATTAAAATATTAAACGACAAGCACGCCTGGTACCTACTAGTGCCAGTAGCAACAATTAGTCAACTGACCGTGTACATCCCTAATGAATATATAATTTTTATCAAATTATTCTCTCAACTCTTGGCATTCAGGGAACAAATAATAGTCCACTTTGCCTTTCTCCAAAGTACAGAATTAGGTGATGATTTCAACCTTAAAGCTTTTCAATCTGGGCTTTCCAAACAGGAGAAAATTCTGTCTAAAGAGTGGCCGTTAATCTGACTCTGGCCCTAGATGGGTTGCCTTTGACTGGGTGGATACAAAGAGGTTAATTGTTTGTTTGGTGTGATGGATTGCTTTGTGAACATGGAGATGGATGGGAAAGTCTGTATATTTAATGAAAGCAGCTGCATATTTTGGAAAATGATCAAAGGTCACGCATGTCCTCATTGTCCATTTAATATAAAAACTGCTGTCAGGGAATGCATTCAGCCAGCACTACTGCATACACTTAGAAATGCATTGGCAGTAATAGCCAATAAAGGCAAAATCTCTTGTCTCTTTTTTTTAAACCTTTAAGTCTTTTGTGCTTCACTGATGGTATATTTAGCCAGGACGAGCTGACCTCCAGTCCCAGTGGAAATGCTGGCATTTTAACATAGCACAAAGGAAAGCCTTTGAATTTGCATTCATTTTAGTGAGCCATAAAAGCAACGGAGTTTCAGTGCTGGCTCGGGGACTGTCCAGCAGTGAAATGCCCATAAATAGTGATGATAAACTGCATCTGTGTGTAAATGAGCCAGCCAGTGACACTTTGGCTCATTTTCATACAGCGGGTTTCACCTTTTCACCATGCTGAGAGAAAACCTGCAAAAACATTTAACGTTGAGACTTACACATACATTTTTCAAGTACAATGGAGGCTCTGTCACAAACACCTCTTCCTGGTGCCCTTCACAAGCTGCTGTGGGGGTTCCTACATTACAAAGTCTTTCCATTGACCCTCCGTTGCAAGGTAATGGAAAAGTGTGTGGCCTCATTGTCTGGTGGGATCAATAAAGATGGTTTTTGGCCAGTGGAACAGGACACTATTGATCCTGAGATCACTTGACTACCTTGACGAACAGTCAGAACATGTGAATAACGTTCGCAGGCAGACCAAACATCCCACAAAGATTCATAAATTAGGCTCCAGTTTCATGGCAGCTTTAATTAAGCGAGTCTGTGCCAGTGTACCATTTGTTAGCAATATCAAGAACCTGTTCTTCATTTGGGGAAAAATGCTCAGTTGAATTATTTAAAGAAATGTGTTTGTGAAACTAAAAAGCATAAATCACAACCATACCAATACTTGGAAAATTAGAATGATGCACACATAATAACCACATATTTGATGACTGGAAGTGCAAAGTTATGGTTAGTGATGCTAATGACTCGCTCGCTGATGTACTAGCTAACTATTAAAGAACTGTATTTTCGGCAATATTGTTTTTGTTAAGTTTTGTTGAGATATATAACATGGCATGCTATTTAATGGGCTGAGCATTGCAGCTCTTGTAAAAACACACCACTGCTGTGGCACCAGGTATTTACAGACCGTTGTTGTTTATTGGTTTGATCTTACCCACCAGGTGGCGCCAAAATAGAAAAATTGCCTGTAAGATTTTGATCGTGCTCAGCTTGCAGTGTGATTTACTTCCACGTGGACATTTCTTTTTCTTTGCACCTCTCTTCTCCGGTAGTCTACGTGCAATATACTACCTTCTGTGGGCTCTGTTCTTCTCTAAGCTCTTTCTCTCTCCTTGAAGTGGATGCCCTTTGTATCCAGTTGATTCATAATATCAGATCACATTTCCTCTGGCCTTTTGTCTAATGGGCTTTTTGTAGATCTCCTGATTGGGATAGCAAGTGAAATATTTGTGTGCGCACAGTGAGAAGTCAAGGTTACCCTTTGATACGCCGTCTGATTCCAAAGAGCTATATTTTCTCCACATTTATCTGATGAAGACAACGCACATTTTCAGATATGCATACACAGCTACAGGCTGCGCTCTTTAGCCATTGCCTTCCCCAACATGTCTCCTTGTAGCAGCACTGTATGACTAAGCAGAAACCGCTTCACTGGTACAATGATTGATATCTGATACTTCTGTGTCTCACTGAATGCCTTCCGAGAACTGTTTCTCTCCAAGAGGTAAGATCGTCTGTCTTAAGTGGACTGAACCCGAGCTCCCTTTTTGTTTTGTTTTTGCTCTTCCTCATCCTGTGTTTTTCTGCTTCATCGTTCCTGCCTATGTATGTGCATGTGTTACTGCAGTGGTGTTACTTTTGTTTTATGTATTATTCTGTGATATCAGTGGAACTACTATGCTTTGCCACCTAGATCCCACCCATGTAATGCATTGTCATGAAAAACCTTTGAATCAATGCAAAGCTGCAGCAGGGGGGTGATAAGAACGTGACATGTTTGAAGAAACACTCAAAAGATGAATTTGGTTAGAAAAGTTGGCCCTGTAGTTTGGGAGGAAAAAAATGAAAGAACCTATGAAAACGCCAATCAGAAGTGTTCGTTTCAGTGAATGTTTCTTTGTTTTCTCTCAAGAACTGAGTTTGTGCATCTCAGAGTGAAGATTCCCACTCGTATTACCTAAGACTTGAAAGGTCTGCAGCTTTGCAGCATGCTCTTTTAAAAGCAGACATGTTCACATCTTTTTTTTTGAAGTCCTGCTGTGTATTCACCGACCCCTTTCTCTCTCCCTCCTGCTCTTTCCCTCTCCATTTTTCTTTTGTGAACAGTTGATCAAAGTATGTTTGAGAACTCCATTGCGCAGCAGCAGAGTCCCCAGACCTCCAGGCCAGGGCCGCCCTCGACCCGGCGCTCCGCGTCGGCGTCTAATTCCAATCCGGGGTCCAGCTGCGTGGACTCGCCCTCCTCTGGAGGACAGCAGAGGCTGAAAAATGCCATTAACCTGGGCAAGGCAGTGGGGGCAAAGGTTAGTGCGACACAAGCAGAAATGGGACATTGAGCTCAGCAGGTCCTGTATTCTTTTACCCTTTGAAATAAGCTCATATAGTGTATAGAGTTATTGAAAGGAAAGCAGGTTTAAGCCCTTTTTATTCTTTCAGCTGAGTCAATAAACATTTGAATCAAAACTACCTGCAAAGGTTAAACCTTTCTTTCCTTCCTGTCTCTCCTTCTTTCAGGTCAATGACTTGCTAAGAAGGAAAGAGCCCAGCAACCTCGGAGACATTGGGGTCACGGAGGTCAACAAGAATGTTGGTGCAGTTTGGACCTGCATGGACCCACTGAGTCAGACTGCTGGCAGCAGGTATGCACCCTCATATCCACACACACACATTCATGCTTCATCTTAATACTCAGCGAACTGCTCCCCCATGATAATTAACGGGCTTCTACGTCAAAAGATTTTAGGATGAATATGTGAAACTCGGAGGCCTTTCCAGACGTTTAATTAATTAATAAACCCACTGAAAGACATTATCTTAATTTATTCAAAAATATTCCATTACCTATACTGAGCAGAGGACGTATCTATCACTGCAGAATTGGGCTGTGGGTCAGAAAAGGTGAATAATTTACGATTTTTCCTGTGAAATGTGGCTTTAAATTAATGATGATACATCAGAGGTGCCTGGGAGATGCCTGGAATTGAATACGCCAGTTTTTCACTTTGAAGTTCTCGGTTTTGTTTTTGTTTTTTTGGTTTTTTGAATGTGTCGATTTAACATGTTTATGTACTCTCATACACGCACGTTGGAGGATTTTTCGTCTGTTGTGTCTCGCCCTGAAGATTGGCCGAGTAAAAGTCGTTTTTCAGCAGCTCAGGTTTCATTTATCTCCATTCGCTGCACCCAGAACAGATTTAGCTTCATTTAGCAGCGATCTAAAGATTGTTCTGGACCACCAGCTGGTTCGGCAGAGTAATGGCTGACTCACTTCTCATTTTTGAAACGTGAATGCATGAGATGAGGTGCGTGCCTGCAAAGCCATAATAATCCATAATAAGGTGGGGTTTTTTCCTTGGGTTTTTGATGTTAATGATGCTCCTTTTGTGACAAAAAAGTGAATTTTCTGATGATAGACAGCACAGCAGTGCTTATTGAACTGTCTCCACCTGGCAGCTGCAGTGAAAGGTCATGCAACAGTAATAATTTGTGATCGCCGTGGCCTCTAGTTAGAAGATTACGTGCTGACATCGTCGGGATCAGCTTAAGAATTAGCATGTTTTTTGTAAACGCGCTCACTGAACTCAGTGAGGAGCTCCGAGCCTGAACGAACGTAGGTTTAAGCTCTTGCTGCTTCTCTCCAGCCGCCTTCCTCCTCCATCACTCAGCTTGTTCTTATTAGTAGGCAAGAGCAGCTTTGAAGTCTGAGTCATCCTGCCAGGTTTCATTCTTCTATCGATGGCGCTGAAGCGGCATACAAACTTTGGATGGCCTTGGTTCGACAAAGTCTCATTCAGGTTTAGATGATGGTAGTAGACCTGCTACAGTAAGATTTATGGTTTATAGATGGTGGCACTGACAGAGAGACTGAATCTGGAGGTGGGGGTGGCAGAGTTGAAGATTTCTGTTGGGAGAGAACAGAAAAGACAGCGCAGATCAAGCGGTGTGGAGACAAAGCCAGAGAGGCGAGACTGAGATGGTTTGGACAAAGGATGTTGAAGATGAAGCTGCCAGGAAGAAGGAAAAGAGGAAGAGCACAGGAAAGATTCATGGATGATGTAGTGAAGGAAGCAATGCAGAGGATGATCTGCCATCGCGACCGCTAAAGGGAGCCTTCCAATGAAAATGAGACTGTAAACATGATTTTAATGCTGGAAAGCATTTTAAAGTCTCCATGTCTCCAAGTGGTCATCAGAGAAAGTGTCGTTGTGCACTTCAGTGGTGATAAATCATTTCAAATATGTTAAAAAAAACGACTTTACTTGCAAACAGCCTCTCTCACATGCAGCAAATCATGAGGTTAAAAACCGACTGGCTTTCCACTGCATTGTTTCACAACACCTTCTTGCAGCTGCCCCCTTTCTTTGCTCTTCATGTCTCCTTCAGCTTAAACAGCTCTGGCCAAATCAAGCAGTTAAACTTCATCAGCCTAAAATATGTTTAGGAATCGATTTCTTCTTTGTGGCAGCGTATGGCAGAAGTTTCAGCTGTAGTCACCACTTACACCTTCTCTGTCTGTCTTTTGTTACCTCCCTTAATCTCCATTTTCCCTTTTCTCCCCTTACCTTTATTCCTCTCCTCTATTCCAGCCACATCACCTCCTTTGACTCCTTCCCTCGGCTGGACCCTCCACCCCCATCGGGGAAGAAGCGCCTCCCTCGAGCACTGAAGACGACCCAGGACATGATGATCTCCTCTGACCCCGTGGTCTCCTCCCCCGACCCTGTGGATTCTTCCTCCTTCCCTTCCTCCCCTGAGAAGACACCCCTCATCACTCAGGGGGAGATAAGGAACGAGGAGGAGCAGCAACAGGGAAAGGAGGAGGAAAACAGGTCATCGGGCCCAGCAGAGAGGAAACTCAGAGCTGATTCTGAGACAGCTGAGATCAATGACAACGTGGATACAGTGATAGGTGAAGAAGAGGATGGTGTAGAAGTGGGAAGCGCTGATGAAGGCATGGATGAACACGGTCTCCAGCTTTCTGTACCAGACCTTATTAATAAAGACCCCCCTCTGGATTCCAAAGCCAAACAATGCGACGTCTGGCAGAAGGCGCTGGGGCCAGACTCCCGCCTGGCCTCCACTCCCCGCTCGGGCAAAACTCCCTGCCGCATTAGCCTGGGCGAGGATGTCCTGCTGGGGAATGGCGCCCCCTGTAGCAAAGCCACTGGAGGGAGCGCTGAAGACACGGAGCACCATCCAGACCTGCTGTCGTTTGAGTAACACACAGAGCTGGGGCCAAATATCCAGTTCAGTAGATTTCAAAAAGCTTCTGAAGTTTTTCTCTTAGCATCCATCCCAGAAATGTGTGTGGAGGTAATTCAAACAGACTGCAGCGAGTACTGCAAATCAAAAATTCACTGCCACTTTTCAATTTTTCAACTCGACCTGCTGCAGGCTTTACTTTAGGAAAAGGGAACACGCACTTCCAGGACCGAGGGCTCTTTATCTTTTTTTATCTGATTTCTGGATGTGGGATTAGCTGAAAGGTCACGGTAATTACGCCCTGCTTTCTAACACGGCTGATCTGAGGTCAGCCGGACGCTTCAAGAATCTTCTTAATGAATGAACACAAGCTGACCAGCATGAGACAATGAATGAGCAGTAACAGAGGAAATGGGCAGGACTCTTTTTGTTTTTAGTGCAGTTTTTTAATGCTCCAGATTTATTCACTGTCTATTTCTTATGTATATCAGGTCTCTAACATATCATGTCTTCCTCAGTAATGTAATGATGATGTAACAATGAATGTTTTAAGTGAGATGAAATATCCTTTAAATGGGCTAAAATGTTACAGACAGTTATTGGCAAGTGTAACCACAAACATGAAATTTTATATTAGCATTATTTTATCAGTATTAAGATATAACACTATTGTATTTAGCACCACGACATTTTCGCTCTATTTAAAGGGACATTTCATTGCATTTTTGGTATAAATCATACAAACGCTGCTGCAGCTCAAAGTTATACTGCAATATAATGTACATTTAGACTCATTTAACATAACACTCGAGGGTTAGCAGTTATGTGTAGGCTCAGGAAAAGAAGACGGAAGTGAACGGTGGAGAGGCGGGAAAGATGTGAATGTGTAAGATGGAAAAGGTTAGCGAGGAATTTCCTTTCAGTTCAGTTAATATGAAATGTCACGCAGCACTGCAGGAGGGGGGAGCCTTTGGACCCTCAGCTTCACCCTAAAGAAATGATCCCCGTTTGTTTTCGAACCAACCTGGAACAGAACTTCCTCCAAAATGGATCTTTGGCACACACTTAAATTTTCGGTTCAGTTATATTTAACTGTTCCCTTTTTCTTGTAAGGTAAAGATCCTACAATTACATAGAGAAGTCCCAACAATCAGATGACATCCAATGAGCAAGCACTTGGCGAAAGTGAGAAGGAAAAACTCCCTTTTAACAGGAAGAAACCTCGGGCAGAACCAAACTCAAGGAGGAGCAGGGGGGATAAATCCAAACTTACATGGCCCGGTGTAAAAAGGTGATTGCCCCCTACACCTAATAACTGGTTGGGCCACCCTTAGCAGCAACAAATGCAATTAAGCATTTGCAATAATTGGCAGTGAGTGTTTTACATCGCTGTGGAGGAATTTTGCACCACTCGTCTTTGCAGAATTGTTGTTTAGTGACTATTTGCACCATGAAAATGTGTTTGCCTGGAAAGTGAACTGATGGAGCTGTGCATTTGCATCCATGCTCATAATTTGATCATAAATGAAACACGATGAAAGAGACTTCCAAAATCATCTTACAGCTGTGGCTGAACTGAAAACGAATTCCAGTGATCTCCACAAAACCTGGTGGAGTTTCAAAAGAGAGACGGGTGGATGGACGGGCAGCTTTTGGAGGGAGGGCTGCTGGAAAGTTGTTTCTGAGCTGAGGAGGAGCGGGATAATTAGCTGTCAGCAGAAAGAGATGAAAGAGGTGCGTTTTTTTATTCGAGCAGATCATTAAGTGACAGACCAAAGACAGAAGCGATTGGCTCAGTCACACATGCTGTTTTTAGTCACATTATTTTAGTGAAAAAGCAAGAGCAAAGATTTCTGCAGAAGAGATTCTCTCTCCTTTACTTTCACTTCATCGGCTCTGAAAAAATCCCCTAAGCCTGTGTATTAATACCTTTGTCGTAGCAGTTCACATGCTCATTTGAAACTTTCCGACTCAGAAAGGTTTTGTTTTTTTTGTCACTGTAAGAGCAGCACAATCAAGTTGCCATGGTTATTGTAGCAAAGGCAAGGCTGTATTTTTATAACACTACTGTGTGAGCATCTGTTCTGCAGATCTGTGCGAGTGGATTAAAGTGGACTTTTGAACTGTGGAAAGTGAACAGAAAGATCCCAATGCCCACACACTGAAAAGAACCCATTTTCTGCAAGTGGCCTCAGTGAAGTGACCTGCTGTCCTTGCAGGGATACACTGACCTTAGAAAATATCAAAGAGCTCCCAGAGGACAGCGAGACAGAGGCACAGCCACCGCTAGTCGTGGTCAGGTCGTGGCCGGCAGAATGAGAGGAATGTTGGAGCTGAAGTGAGACAGATAAAGGAAGCTTTGTCTCAGTCTGTCTCTCTCTGACTCGGTCTTACTGACTGCCATCCACACTAAAGCAGCTGATGTCTCCAATTAAAGAGTTATTTCACTCAAATCACAAAACATAACAATCCCATTAACTTTCAGCAAGCAATCTGCAGGATACTGTGGAGATTTTCTGCTGTTTCAGCACCCAGAGCCTCATGAAGACATGAGAGTGGCAGATGTGATGGGTGGAAATGAAAAGTAGCTTTGTAATTTTAAAAAAATTGTGTAAACTAGCCCTTTTAGATAGGTGCAAGAGTAAAAAAAAAACTTTACTCTTATGAAAAAAACGTAACTACTGACAAACACTGTTGTACAGTATAAGCAGAGAAAATATAGCCACCGTTATTAAAGTAGGATTTTTAAACCAAAGCAGTTTGTTAAAGAGCTCACACTGCTCTAAGCACTCGGGTTACACAGTCTTTTTCAACTTTTGGCTCTGTGTGATGTCAGTTAGTGGGGATATCCCTAATATGGTCATTTAAGGCACACAGAAGTCCCACCCACCTGCTGTACAAACCTACTGTTTGTGAGGGGCAACCAGAAGGAATGTGTCTTAAAGTGAGGGGAGAGCTTGTTTCTTACAGTGTTTGGCCTGACGAGCTGCACCAGTATGAGGTAAATAAGGATTTTTATGAAAAGCAAATGTTACAAAAACACTAAAGCAGAGTCCAAGAATATAAATCTGTTACATGAAACATGAGCAAACATGAACATTTGCCCACCTCAAATGGCTCAGAAAGACGGAAATCTGTCAGGTAACAAACTTATTGAGAAAAGATGTTTTCAAGTCCCTAAAACGAAACAAAAACCCTCCAAAAATAAAAAATTGTACCTTGTAGTCTGTCGGTCTCTCAGCACAGAGATAATTGCTTCGCACGTGGATGAACCACTTATCAGAGAGGCTTTGATTCGATCTAACAAACACGCAGGAACGGGTTGATAACAGCCACTCTGAGTCAGAAGGTAAAGGCAATGCAGCGCGATCATTAGTTCAGAGAATACGTCGAGCAGCTTCACACGTACACAAACACTAAAAAGCTGAATTCTTTTATTTGCCTGTGAAGGAGGAGCAGTGTACATTTTATGGAAATGTTATTTTTGCAATTTCTGTGAATACGCTAATCACTTTGTTGCTCTAACAAATGAAGGAAAGAGATTTATTTTGATATATAGTCAGAGGCAATCTGTGTTATTAAGCTGCTGCAGAATTTGATCAATGGAGAGGGAGAAAATGACCACGCTGTGTTTGTGGCGTCGTGTTTTGTTTTTGTCTCTTCAACGCTGGTCGACATGATTTCAGCAGACGTGATGAATGAAGGAAGCTGAGTGCTGCACGTGGAGGCTTTTTCAAAACAAGCCCGAAGAAGACTGGGACCTTTTAGCAAATGTACTTTAAACTGTTGCAGATTATGTGACTCTCTCTTTTTTTTATAACGAGAAATCAAAATGATTCAATAATTTTTATTTTGCCTTTTATCCTCCTAATGTAGTTTTTTTTTCTATAGTGTGGACATAATTTCACCAATGGCTGTAATCTTCTGAGAAAACAAATCTGAAAATAGACTTAATCATGAACCTCTTCTTGTCTTCTGTGTCTTTTTAAAGGCTTAACCAGACCTTTTCCTCTTCATTTGTTCTGGGAATATTCTGTTTTGTCTTTCCTTCATCTCACACCTACCACTCAGTGACGGTTTGCACACAGCTCTCATCCTTATCAGTTTTGGCGGATTTTTGCTTCCAAGTTTCTGTCAGCGTCGATGGGCCCCCGTGTGTCCTCGCTCTGTTTGATGGATCATACGCTCTGAGAGGCGCGGCAGTGGCGGAGATTCTAGAGCGGAAGCCGCTCTGATGTTTAATTCATCCGTGTTTGTCCTAATTCGTGAAACTCCTGGTCACCGGCCACCACTGGTGTAAACAACCGGTCGGCTCAGATGTGTGCGCAGGTCTTCTTGCTGTTTAATAATTCAGACGTGATGCACTTATTGATTTTCTACAAAAGAACCCAGACCTTCATGCATAATGAATCATCTAGAGCGCGAGATAACTGGGTGCAGTTTTTCGACCCAACAAGTTTCTCTCTTCTGTGTCCTGTTTATGAGTTTCTCAGCTGGTTTTGTGTAAAGAAGCCCCCCCAGCAGTATGAAAGTAGACCACGCTGCTGTTGTTCTCAAGAGATTGTTTAATTTTTTGGAAAGAACACTTTGTCTTTTTTTCTTTTTCTTTTTTTATTTAGTCACTTAAACTCTGCTAAAGCTGAGATATTCTACATAGCTTGAGTTTATATTTCACATATTGCAACTTGGTAGTCTTTCCACCAGGGGTGTCAAATATAAGACCCGGGGGACTGAATCAGCCCACTGGACAGACAGAGGGCATATATTTTCGAATTGTAACTGTATTGTCATAAGTTTTACAGCTTTTCCTAGTGATTTCCTCCATGATCATTCATAAATAATAGATCAACCATTAAATGACACAACACTCCTATAGAAATGTATGATTTTTACAAGTGGGTTCACCTTAAAAACAAAGAGGGCATTAAGGTCGTCAATTAACACAAATCTTCAGTTTTTTTAATTACGGGACAGAAAAGCCCAGAAAAGCTAACAAAACTTTCTGTAAATTTAAATTTTTATTTCTTACAATTCAAGGCGAAAGCAGCATTTCCTAATAAAAACATATTGTTGAAATTACATTTCTTTATATATATTAAAATGTGTCAGGGATTAAATGTGTGATTAAACTTCTTTACGCTGACAATAAGAGATCTCCATTTAAGATCAAAGTGACATCCGTGCTTTACAACACACCTAAGTAAAAACTGGTATCTTCATTTCAGAAAAGCCTTACTTGCCTTAGAGGTTAATGAAACCTCTGCCACAGTCCATACATTTACAGATGACTGTGACATCTTTTCAGAGGTGAAGAAAAAAAATCTCTATCTCCCCCTGCTGGCTGATTGCAGTATAGATCATAACTGCTCTTCACCTAATGTATGAACTGAACAACTTAAATACATGTAATTTCTAAACTGTTAATGTTCCTCATCATTTTTTATTTATTTTATTTATTCCAGGGTTGTTTTGTTTTTTGGGTTTGTTTTTTTTTACCTGCAGACCTCAGTGTGGGAGATTTACAAAGGACCAACACAAAACTGTTTATTTCTTTAACACTGTCATCACTTGTCATTAGTTTCAAAGTGTTACCCAGATCACCAAACGTTCAGCTGGTAAGTACGTCATGTCGGCCAACCCGATGACTGGGAGCCATACGTACCTGTGCCAGAACGCTGCCTCCACCATGTTAGGCCGATAATGTGGCATGCTTTGGATCATCAGCTGTTTCTCCTCTGTATGTATTTTCATTCATGAAGGTGACTTCAGACTGACTGTGTACTTGGGAGTGTCCTTAACTTGGTTCGATGTTGTGAACCGTCACCATGCACTTTGGTTGTCTTCTGGTATTCCAGGCGTTTTGGTGTTGCTGAGCTGGTCAGTACATTCATACTAAGTAAAAACTGACTGTTTATTATTTAAATAAACATACTAGACTGTTTATTTTGGCTGCATCAGAGGTTTTTATTGTCTCTCTGACAAGTTTGTTTGGGTTTTGCAGCCTACTGATGGCCTCCCTCAATTGCACTTTCTTTGGGCCTCATACTTAAAATTACAGCAAAAACCTGTAAAACACAAATTCAACACTTTGAATCAACTTCAAATATAATGTCTGCTTCACTTCACGGCATCACCTGGCCGTGAAACTGCTTGTCAGTCAATTGTCCCTTTAATTTTGAGCCTCTGAAAATGGGGACTTTGTATAAATGTGTATTTTTATCTGTCATTCTTAAACAGTTCATGCAAAATGTTTGTAAAAACCTTTTGACCTAGGGTCATTGACAGTGTAATGGATGGACTTAGTTATTGTGATGTCATACTTTAGAAAGTATGCACTTTAAGTGCATACTAATGGCTTGATTTGGGCTCCACTGTGGTGTTGTACACAGGCTAAACTACAAAAATTGTGTCTTTGTACCAAACATTATGAAGGGCCTTCCTAGCTTGAATTGTGGGGAAAAGAGAATTATTCACCTTTATATACAGTCGACATCCTGAATGAAATAACATTGTTGGCATCACAATGCAATCTACAGCTTACTTTCTCAAACTTTGTTAGTGCCCCAGTATCCTCTAATCCTATAAACGTCTTACAGGCTGAGTTGTACTAATCCTGACAGATGACCTGAGCTTTGTGTGTGAAGTGAACTGCTCCTTCAGCCATGATGGGCCTCAGAGGATATGAAACTTTCTTAGTCATAGTGTCTTTGAAGCATTTATTTAATGTCTCAGTGACATTCTGTAATTTGTCATATACTGTATGTATATTCTACCTTCTACCTGAACGCCATCAGGTGGTTTTCAGGTTTAAGGCACTTTTGCATGTGCTTCATTTTTTCATGAGGTACTTTATGTCTGCCTGGTACAAAATGTAGTTTCAGCCTTTATGGATAGCTTTACATTTCATAACAACTATACAGTGGATTTATTTTCTCTTTGATAACCCATCCGTTTGGACCATGGAGTTCATGGTGCTGCTGCATTGATTGACAGACATCCTAACGCAGGCAGCTGGAGCTAATTTGAGTAAATGAAGTGACCCTCTGCTACTTGTTAGAGGTTTTTGAATCATTTCTTGGAATTATCAGACAAATAACAGTGCCTGTTGTTCGGTGATGGAGGAAGCTTCAGTTTTGGTGAGTGATTTTCTGTTATTTTATTAGTTTGTTACTTAAAACTAATGGGCTTGTATTTGTGTGCACTGTGCCTGTATGTTTTTGGATGCAGTATGCTAAACAACCTTGCTAGCATTAGTCATTAACTGTCTTGTCCAGTTATGATTGCTTCTGGCTCTAGTATCAGCATAGTTGCATCCAAAACGATAATGTTATGATTCCAAAACAACACAAAGTCAGACACCAGTCTGTGACGTCCCAGTGGCTGTAGCCATCTTTGATATACAGTCTATGGTGCAGGCCACCTCATAGCCGCCTATGTTGTGAGTCCTTGAACCCACACACATCAGCGCACCAGTGTGCTCCAAAGCACAGGCTGGGCCTGCCTGAGCCCATGAGTACATCCACAGTATGTTCTTTCCATCACAGCCTTATTTGTATGAGTCGGTCTACGAGGCACGGAGAGATTGGAAAAGAAAATTAGGACAGACAGAACAAAGCTGCTGCGTCTACAAATGAGCTCTTCCATGACTGCCTTTCAGAGCATTGTGAAATTGAATAGATGTTCACATTGATTATCAAAAATAAATCCCATACTGAGTGTGAGGCCTTAATAATGATATGTAATACAGGCTGTTTCATTATCTGATGAGACGCATCTTCGCAGATGCTTCATGCTGCTAGGACATCAGAAAAGTTTGCTCACTGACTCCAGCCCTGTGATGAAGACGTAAATGTCAAACTGATGAAAGGATGCACAGCTGTGCCACGATGACAGACGATTTCTTTCTAAAAGTAGACTGAGACATTTTGGAAGGAGGAGGAGCCGGTGTAACTCGTCCTACCTTATCACTATGAAGATGACCTTTCCCAGGGTAGCTTACTTTGTAGCCTGGGGGTTTCCAGCTTCTAGGACAGAGGGTAAATATTAGCAAACTCATTATTAAACAGTGCATTGGATATCTGTTGTATTTTGTTAGCAACTATTACCTATAGTTTTAAACAGGAGCTTTTCTAGGATTTTTTTAAATAAGGTGGCACATGGGGG